>JANRMT010062801.1:120731-324815 GCA_026402145.1 Polypterus bichir lapradei | reverse complement strand
CTTACTACTTGCAGCTTGCGGTACGAAGCGACATGATGTGAGCAGAGTTCTGGTGCTCCCATCGTTCCCTTGCTTTTGTGCGCGATGCGCTGGAAAAATAGACAAAATTATGTCTCTGGAAATAATTAATGTTGATGGAGTACAAATGCCTCACCGCGTAGTAAATATCAGGGGGGTTCAAAAGGGCAGCCTCAATATAGAAAAAAAGTTTAAATTTCATCACAAAAATAACAGAAACTACGAGTATTAAAGTAATACCGCTCAAATGCAATATAACCAAATTAATGAGTTTGTATAAAATATCAAATTGATCTACATATTGAATTGCCTTAAGAAGTAGTCAACTTAAAAGTCGGTCGCCTTAAAAGGTGGGTCAGCCTAGTATATACTGTATATCTAGGACAACTGGAAACCAGATAATGGGTACCCAAGGCTCATTGATGCATGTAGGGAGTGAAGGCTAGCCCATCTGGTCCAGTCCCGCAGAGGTACTGTAATCCAAATTGCTAAAAACCTTAATACTGACAAAGAGAGAAAGATGTCAGAACACACAGTGCATTGCAGAATGCTGCATATGAGGCTGCATTAGCCAGAGATCGGTAAGTTGCCCGTGTTGACCCCATCCACTGTTGAGAAAGCCTGCAATGGGTATGCAGAACTGGACCATTGAATAATGGATGGATTATGTGGACAGCCAGGTGCGTGTGCATCATTTAACTGAGTAAGAGATGGCAGCAGAATGCATTATGAGGAAGAGGTAAGCCAGCAGAGGCAGTGTGATAATATGGGCAAAGTTTTGCTGGGAAACCTTTTATCCTGGCATTCAGGCGTATGTTACTTTGATACATACTGCTTACTTAAAGATTGCTGCAAACCACATACACCTCTTTATGACAATGGTATTCCCTGATGGTGGTGGCCCCTTTCAGCAGGTTAATGCATTCTGCAAAAATTGTTCAGGATCACACCAAAGACTTCCAGGTGTTGACTTGGCCTCCTAATTTTCTAGATCTCAGTCCAGTATAGCCTCTGTGGGATAAGCTGGAAAAACCAGTCCAATCCACAGAGGCCCAACCTTGCTGCTAATTTCTTGGTGCCACATACCACAGGACACCTTCAGAGGTCTTGCGGAGTCCATGTCTTGATAAGTCAGAGCTGTTTTGGTGGCATGAGGTGGACCTAATGCACATATACGTATGCAACCACAACAATAAAATGAGCACAACAGACAATAAATAGCATGAAATTCAGAATCATTGTATTCTTTGATTGTGCCAAACAAGAGTGTAGAATTTGATGAGACCTTTTTCTTTCTATTTACTGGAATAAAAACTAAATCATGGTTATGGTGCTTTCTAGTATTAATCTGATGGCACAGAGTTTAATCTTCAGTAAGTGAGCAGACTGAAACTACTTACAGAATGACACTCGGAAGTTTCCAGGTAGGATGCAATATATGAACACAAACAGTAGGATTAACACACAGCAAAACATAAGTTACAACTGTGTAAATCCACTAACACTGTAAGTGAGCTATGGCTATTCATTCATACAATCCATTAATGTAGTTAACTGTCTTTTTCGATTATTGAGTTGTGGTCAGGGCCTGTCCTGCAAAATGGGCACAATACAGGAACCAGCCCTTGAGAGAGTGCCACTTCATTGCAGAACACACACAGTGCAACATTTGAAGGCTTCCAGGTTGTGCATCCTGCCATTTTGCAAGTGCTGTCCCTGCTATGTTTGTCACTATCTCTGTTCTAATTTGTCTGCAATTAACCATTTGTGAAACTTTATGAAATAAGACTTTTAGTCCTGTTCAACGGTAATGACAAGAATCCATATCATTTCACAAAATTACACCTCCCAAAAAGGACAGACTACAACTCAGTATTTCTTACACTTAATTATAAACTCCCTAAGACAATAAGCAATTGGTCACCAGAGGCTAATGAGACCCTGTAGGGGTGTTTTTAGGTCAAAGACTGAGAAGGTTTCAATGAAGGTTACATACTGTGTAACCGACCAGAAAAACATACATGTTAATAACACCCTAGTCAGTTATGCTTGAGAGATAAGCTAAGGTCACTTCTTATGAATTGGTTGGATTATTGTCCACATGACAGGCAGACCACAAGTTGTAATTCAATATAAAGTAACTGTCTGTCAGAGTGGGTGGTTAGCAGGAGAGGGCCACTAAGAGATTCCTCTTTTTCCATTCTTCTTCATTGTACATATGACATATTCTAACACAGAGCAGGCATTGAAGTTTCCCGAACGATTTCTCGACCATGTTGTGTGTATGTGGTAGACTGGAGGTGAAGGAATATGGAGGCTTTGTAGATTGCTTTGAGCTAACTTGCACAGTTTGTACCATCTGCAGCACCAAAGAAATAATGGTGGACTGTAGAAATATTGTGGTTTCCTCGACTCCAGTTATTACTCGGGGAACAGAAGTTGAGGTGGTTCAGACATCCAGAGGGGAAGATGGATTAGGCTGCAAACACAGAAGTCATGTACAAAAAGGAGCAGAGCTGACTAGTTTCCTCAGGAGCTTAAAGTTCTTTGGTGTGGATGGAAACATCTTTAGTTGTTCTATCAATCTGTGGTTGAACAAGTGCTGTTCTACACGGTGGTATTTAGATAGATAGATAGTGTGGAAAGCATACCCCCGGACACAGACAGACCGACACCAGAATGTCCAAAACACACTTCTTTTATTTACTTTTACAGCACCACAATGCCTTCAATCACCAACTCTCTTCCTTTCTCTTCCTTTTTCTCTTCTTCTTCTTCTCCTTTCTCTTTCTTGACCTCCTGTCCCCTCCTCACAAGCTTCGTTTCCTTCCTCCCAACTCTGGCTCGTCTACTGGAGGGAAGCGGCCCCTGTTATTATGACCCGGATGAGCCCCAGGTGCTGGTGTGGCAGAAGTGTCAGAAGAACACCTGGAAGCACTCCGGGTGCCCTTGGGATTACTTCCGGTAGCACTTCCTGGTGTGGCGGAACTGCTGCCATCCAGGATTCCCTAACTGTCCGGGCGCCCCCTGGCCGTGGCCACGTCCTCTCATAGTGGTGAGCGTCCGAGCTCCGTTCCTGTGGCCCCCAATTAGACCTGGGCGGCTGCCCTCTCGTGGCCGAGGAGAAGTATCGTCCAACTTGGGGACTGTGCAGGCATCCTGGCCGGGCGGTGTCCCTGCTCATCTGTGACAATACATAGATACTTTATTAATCTCAAGGGGAAATTCACACAATTTTGCGTGCAGCAGCAATGACAATGGGAAATGCCGATATTCTTAAAAGGTTAAATTTGAAATCTGGCTCTGCTGTGGGTCCTAACTTGGATACCCTGGAGACAGGAGTGAAGAGGAAGCTGTTGGCTATCATGAACAATGTCTTCCAGGCCAATCTGCAAAGACCCTTTAGCACAGAGCACATTCATCCACGGTGCTCCCAAAGTCACTATTGGGTGTCTTTGTTTTATCATTTCCAGTTCAAATCATACTTTATAGCATATCCCCCAGCAAGACTATTTAATATTTGTAATAGTAGTAGTACGGGTAGGATTGTCACAGGTAAGGCATTGTATTTTCAGCTAACATGCAACAGGTCAACTCTCTCCAGCAGCATTTTAAACATACAATTGTAAATAGCTTATGAACATATGTGTTTTACTATTTTCAAATGAAGTATATTCTTTATATTTTGAATGTACATCTACCTGCTTTTGATACATGCAGGCTGATGTAACACTAGTTTGGCTCAATAAAGTATCTATTTAAATGTTTCAAATGACTAGCAAATATATTAAAAAGTACAAAGGTATAAATCTTCGTATATATGACATCAAAGTAAAACTAAAAATGAGATACATGCTATGCAGAAAATAAAACACAAAACAAATAGCATCTCACTTTAACTACAGTATATCACAATTACAAAAATATGATGTTAAATCACTTCAAAAAACTGTAAACTAATGTGTGGATGGAAACTGTCTATGAATGATGAATTTCAAGCAATAAAACAAAAAAAAAAATCATAAAATAATAAAAAATAGAAAGGAACTGTAGTATGCTCCTTGTGCCTTGAGAAAAGACCATTCATTTTTATTACAGCACAATTCACATGATTGTAATATTTATAATACAGAACAACAAAGATTGTTTTGTCATTTTTAGCCTTGAAACATTGCTCTCATATGTACTGCGTAATGCTTTATGCATTCATTTGGTGAAGGCTATGATTTATCTGAATGCACAGGCATGGAAATCTAAATTTATAAATGAAGTATACGCATAATCACACAAACGTTGTGCTTGCTGTGTCATTTGAACACTGTCATCTTAGTGACTAACAAGTAAGCATTTGCAGTTTTAGAGCTACAGTCTTTTTTAGAGCAAAATACAGTATTTGCAAGAAGTGCAACCCAATGTTTTTGCAAAAATGAAGTAAGTAACAGAGAAGCAGTTCATTCTAACAACAAGTTAGGTGAGTTCATAATAATATTCTTTATATTTATATAGCACCTTTCTTACTACTCGCTATATAGAGAGCGGGGAAACCACTTCAACCACCACCAATGTGCGGCATCCACCTGGATGATGCGACAACAGCCATTTTGCGCCAGTATGCTCACCATACGTTAGCTGTTAGGGGGTGAAGGGGTCAGAGAGACAGCCAATTAGAGACTGGTTATGATTAGGGGGAGAGAATGGATGTGGCTAGGATGGACAATTAACTAGGACATCAGGTAAACACATCTCAGTTTTATGGCTCATCCAAAGGACGTTCTCCATTTTTAAGGCAGAGTGTCCCTGTCACTGCACTGGCGCATTGATTTCCACACGCAGACTATAGGTTAAGCACCATCTGATAGCTTTGCCAACATCTCTTCTAGCAGCATCCCCAAGCTTCTCCTGGTTGGTCTATTAGCTATTAGGTAGTGAAGGTGTGAGAGAGAGATAGCCAATTAGAGAGAGAGGATGATGAGGGGGACAGAATGATTAGGCTGCGGAGGGCGATTTAGCCTGGACATTGAGATACACTCTGCTCTTTACAAAGGAACTCCAGGGATCTTTAATGACCACAGAGAGTCAAGACCTTGGTTTTTATATCTCATCCAAAGGATGGCGCCATTTTTAAGGCAGTGGGGGCATCAGGATCCACACACAGACTATGAGGTAAGCACCCCTTGATGGCCTTGCCAACATTTCTTCAAGCAGCAATCCAAGCTTCTTCTGGTTGGTCTCCCATTAAAGTACTAGCTGGGCACAAACATGGATGACCTGTTCTGTAGTGCATGTTGTATGGCAGCTAGTTGAGGTTTACAACTTTTAGAAATCAACTGGAAAGTTCAAAGTCTGTATATCTAAAATATGAAATGGGCAACACGCTTAAAATAGACAAACCAAGCAAAAACAATAGGTTTCGTATACTTGCATCATGTTCATGGAGTTACAATAGAAAAGTATTATTTCCAAATCTGCAAACCTTCAACACTGTATAAGAAATTAATGAAATACCATCTGAAGTAAAAAAAAAAAATATTAACATTTACTGTCACTGTTCAGTATCAAGTCACAAATTGGTGTTTGAAGAAAAACTTTATACAGTTAAAGTAGAAGAGAAGTTTGATATATCTTATCTTCTTCTCTGGTTAAAAATTTCTACATTTTTGCATCAGCTTTAATTCATTTTTTAAGGGAATGGGGAGCCAAAGTAGTTTCATATTAATTTTGGGTTTATATTCTGCATTTTACCATGAGAGCTGAAATTATATGAAAATAAATTACTTCTATTTTCATAAGCAACAAAGCACCAAAGCTGACTGCTCATTTTTAATTTTGTGTTTTGTTATTTCAAATTGAACAATATATTATTTAAATATTATGTAAACTAAGACTAAATTAAAATAGCTGAAAAAAATCGAGGAAAGAATCCTATATTAATAACAAATACACATAAATTGTACACTTTCAGCTTTATGAGCTCTCAGAAATATCTGTTGGCTACTGTTCAGCTCATATTCATATCACAGGTGAAAGCATCTGACATTTTGTTATGAATTCATATTTTGTTTTATATTTTAGTAGACCCCCTGAGTGTGGTTCTGTGCATTTATTCACTACTGCATTGCCAAAGAAATATTGCTTTCTCAATATGGATTGTCAGCTGTGATAGAACTGATGAAAATTAGAGGTGCATTTTGTTTTTGGAAGCCTAATAGCTTTGCTCACCAACTGTGGCATAAAAAGCTGTTTGAGTCACAGTTTGTGAAGTTGCAATCAACAATTAAATAACTATTCTGCTATGAATGAGACTCTTCGTGAAAAGAAAAACAAAAACCTGTCGACACTCAATTTAAGAACACAGGGATGGCGAGTTTGAAACCAGATTGACATTTTATGCGATAAGCTTTGGCGTCCCACGAAGAATGGAAGCACGCCATGAATTAAGACCAAGCGCTTTTTCATCTTATGTTCTAACAAAAGTGAATTTATTCAGTTTTGTTCAACTTGTGTGTGTTACATTCAGGCTAATCATGAGGCTGAAAGCAGATGTAAGAGTGAAAAGTCCCAAAAAGGAAATTAGACAAAATAATTTGATTAATATTCCTCTAGCACTCATCTTTTTCACTGAGTGTGCCCTTGAAGATGATGATAGTATTAAAATTACATTTTTGTTAATTGTACAATCTCCATATATTTACTGAATATACTTCTACAAGTATAGGGTGACATGTAACCAGAATCAGTCCTGGCATCATGCGGTGTATGGCAGGAATCAGCACTGAACTGGGCACCAGCCATTCACATGCCACAACTCCACACTCCCACACTTACTCATACAGATCAAGTTTAGAGTCACTTCTTTAGGATGTGACCATAAAAGCCAAGAAAAACCCATGCAAACAGCATGGAGACCTAGGGATTCAGACCCAGAATCTTGGGAATTTTTGGCAAAAATGCTAACCATTACACCATTTTATTACTTGGAGAAATGTATACCTGTGTGAATTATGAATATGGCCACCTCTACTGCTCAAGGCAGGAACAAACCACGGGCAGGGCGCCAGCCCACCGCAGGGCACACACACACACCAAGCACACACTAGGGACAATTTAGGACCACCAATGCACCTAACCTGCATGTCTTTGGATTGGTGGGGGGGAACTGGAGCACCCAGAGGAAACCCACACAGACACGGGGAGAACATGCAAACTCCACGCAAGAGCACCCGGGAAGCGAACCCGGGTCTCCTAACTGCAAGGCAGCAGTGCTACCACTGCGCCACCGTGCTGCCCCAGTAAATTTTGTTTGTATTTGAAGCCATACTAACAAAAGAACCATAGAGCAGATGTCTAAATCTGTGTTGAATGTATTTGTAAATAAACCTATTAAAGATTAAATGTAAGAAATAAATGCTATTTAAAGTGAACATATTATATGTATGCATTTTCGAAACTGTATGTGTCAGGTTTACTTATTTCCATATGCTTTAGAAAACATAATGGTTTTCACTCACATCGTCCCCCCACTCAGATGGCATTGTGTTTTGAGACGTATAAACTAAAGATAGAAACTTCAAAATAAGCACTCTTGACAAACAATCTGCCTGGACTGCAATTGCAGAAAAATATTTTATATACAGTATACAATACACTAAATTGGTCACTCATTCATGTATGTATGTATGTATGTACTGTATGTATGTCTTACCCTACGCAGCTCCTGGTCTTAGCAAGCTGATACCTGTTTCAGAAACACCACATTCAAGGTGACTCAGAACGGGTTTCCAGTCTTTCACCCGGGTCATACCCACAAGCACTCACACTGGGCCAAGTTCTGATCTCCAAAGTTTTATGTCTTTGGGACGTAGGAGGAAAATCGGGTGCCTGTAGGAAATCTGCAGTGATACAGGTAGAACATCCAAGTGCCACACAGGCAATGACTAGGCTGGAAGTCAAAGCCAGGAATCTGGAGCCATTTGGCAGCAGAACCACTCACTGTGTCAAGTGGAATTCCAAACATGTTCCACATAAAGCATACCTAAGTGAGACTTATTCATATTTACAGTATCAATTTCTTCATTTAATTATGTATTGGCCCATCCATCCTCTTGCAGGATTTGCTTGGTTTTCGTGTGAGAGTAACACTGAGCAAGAGCCTAAACTAGAGCGAGAGTAAAAGGCCGGGGCACATCTTGTATTTAATAGGTTCTGAATTTATGATAGGCAGTGTATTGAAGACAATTGGTCTTGGTTATAATTGAAGATGCTGCTATACAGACAGTGACATAAACCTCCATAAATTCAGTAAATTTTGCTGTACAATATTCTGTAGTAAATAAATAAATACGCTTGATTCCCCAATCTTGTAGATTTAAATCAGGTTGTTCAGCCACTTTGACCACCTTGTATGCCTATTAGCTACATAAATTCTACCAGTTTATAAATCAGATAAATCTATTAACAGTGTCTCTATCTGAGCCTAGAGTCTGCTTTTATACAGAACTACTGGTGCAGGAGGGTCAACTTTTGACAGATGACTTTTATCCTCTACATCCACCAAATCTATTTTCCAGTTCGCTGGGCTTCAGCACTTATTAAGAGTCACCTTTGCTTGCTTTGCCACCATTTGAGTGGTTGGCGAGCTTATGTGAAACTGACATTCTCCTACCTGTTCCCCCTGGAAACATTTAAGTGTTTACAATCTACAGTCATAATTTGCATTTTGCATTGAATTTTATAACCTAGTAAATCTTGCACTCCACACATTTTTTTGGCTCTCTTAATAAGGCTCTTTTTTCAAGGGAGTGACTTACATCCATGATTTACGCAGTTTTGAAAGGTTCTCCTGCTACTGTTTACCAGGCTATATTTTTTTTTAAACTTTGGTTTTGCAGAATTATCATTTTTGAAATGATCTCGTTTCCTGATTTGTTTTGTCTCGGCCCTGTTTAACATCACATTGTTATCTTTGTGCTTATCAACAGCAGCATTTAAGAATATAATATTTTCTCATTCCATTAAAAAGAAAACCCAGCATTAAGCATTCTACTGGAGGCTGCACTAGAAGGGGAAAGTTAACACAACTGCGGGATGAAACAAAGTAGGGTTGGAGGATGTAATGGTTTTTATAAAGTCAAAAGCTATTATAGACATGGCCCTCAATTTTCATCACCCTCAAACTTGTGTCATACTGTGACATACATGTGGTACTGAGAGGCCTAATAGCATTGTTAAACATCCATCCGTTACCCAACCCGCTATATCCTAACACAGAGTCACGGGGGTCTGCCAGAGCCAATCCCAGCCAACACAGGGCGCAAGGCAGGAACAAACCCCAGTCCGCCGCAGGGCCATTGTTGAACAATACATCTAAATTCAGATGGACTAATTATATTAAAACCTATTACAGTAAACTGGTCTAATTATACGTTAAATACAAAAAATCTAAGCTACAATTAATTACCATTTGTTTAATATTGAACAGCTTCCAAAATTACAATTTATAATCATTTAATTGTGTTGATGTATATTGTAAACTATTCATAAGATGATTTACTTTGTGTGTAGATGTACACTTAAGCCATGGTGTTTTAAAAACTAATATGAGGAGATATCAAAGACGTTAGAGTCACGTCCTTAGGGCCAATCAGCACCCTTTCTAAGGGTGAAATTCTAAACAGCCGTAAAATAAATTATTTTACATCATTGTACAGATTTTCATGCTGACAATATATACTTCTCCTCCTCCCTTCTCGTTATCATCATCTTACAACAAATACAGAACCCCGGGTACCTAACATTCTAAAATGATGATTCTTGAGACCTTGAGTGCATAAAAGTGTTATGCTGAGAAGAGTCTATGTCTTTGTTCTGACACTACAAGGACGAGCAAACTGAAAGCAGAGAGGACCAGGAAGTGGACGACTAAAGGCGCGCAAAACACAAACTAAGAAACTATTGTCAAAGCTCGTTCTTAGTCTATAAACAACAAGGTCAAAACTAAAATAAAACTCAAATGAATGTGATGGAAAGGCTTTTAGGAATCCACCAAATTGAACAGCGATCTAGCCACAACAGTCATGGCAACTCACGAACGATCTGTCCTTTTTGAACGACCCCTCTAAGAGAATCATATAAATTGATGCACCAGCATGAATGAATTGAACCCGTGGAGCTCAAAGGGAGTGCTAAAGTGCATGCATGTCTTGTAATGTGTCATGTTATCAGTATCGTTTGTTTCGCTGATGCTAGTACATGCTTGAAGCACATGTGCAAGAACTGCAAGCCTTGACTCGCATCACTTATGATTCTTTTAAGTTCAAACTCTATCAATATGGGCAAACGAAAACACCGTCACTGGTGATTCTCTCATTTATCATACAAATACAACCCAGTAATAACTCATGTATATTTAAATGGTTTCGTTTTGTTAAATTTGTTTTTGGAATTGTTTTATAAGGAATATTAAAAATAATACATGAATGTATCTGCACAATCAATAGATTAGTCACACAAAACTAAACCTTATAAAACTATTATTCTAATTTCTAACAATTATTTGCTTTCAGCTTTACTTTACTGCACACTTTTTTATGGTCAATTGACTGTACTGCACATGTATCATTATCTGATTCTTTTCAATCCAGACTGAATCGTTACCCAAAAACAAGTTGTAAGACTCTCATTCATTTGATTTGTGAACTAAATCATTACCCATGAATGAGTTCTCGTTCACTTGTGATTTTGTAATGTAACATATTACTTTAATTATACATTTTAATTGTGTTGTCATGCTTTATATCCTGAAACAGGACAATATCATAAGAATTATGTAGAAATTATTAAATAATACATTTTTGGTGCAATTTATGTACGTGCCAGTGTCTAATCCTAAAAATGAATCAAACAAATCAAACGAATTAAAAGAGTCAATTCGATTAAACAGTTAAAAAATTGATTCTGTAAAATTAATTGACATACTCATCGCTGAATGACAATGGTGGATTTTTATATTGTTACATCAATGATAAAATTTCCCACAACTTTCAGGCACATGTCCCTATCGACCAAAGGTTGTGCATAGCAGCTGAGCTACAAAATGGCACCAACATGACACAATGGTGTTGTGGTAAAATGACAAATAAAGATGCTAATGATACTTTTGTTAAAGATTTTCATTGAGAACAATTAGCTTACCTAAACTTTCTCCTTATTTAAAAGGGAATCTTTATGTCAAGAAAGAAAAGTTTATTCCTTTAAAAAAAAATAGTATTTATGTTCTCAGCTCATGACAGTCTGGGGCTCTCCATTAATGACCACAGTCAACCAATTAAAATAATCTGATTTCATTTTTTCAGATTTTTCAATCATTAGCTTCTTAAAACAGCTTCCACTAAAACCGACTTCAGGATACAATAGATGTAAACGCTAAACTAAGGTTTCATATCCATAACATACAAAACAACTTTATTAAAACCTTTGAATCCAGCTTGAACACCATTACAAATTTACAACTGTTTTAAAATACATTTGAGACATAAATTATGGCAGTGGCCAGAGTTAATAGGACTGCATTGAACTAACAGTACCTAAATCATCTCATTGTAAATGTTTCTACTGTTGGTGTATCCTAAACAAACAGAACACTAATTACACTGAAACAGAGAATAGTTTATCACCCTCCATACGTATGCACAAAATGAATCACATTTGAGCTATAAGAGATTCCCAATTTTAAGACTAAACTTCAACATAACAACTTCCAAAATTTAGTTTGCAAAAGTCAGAGTCTACTGATTTGTACTCTAATTACAATATGTGTAAATGTCCATCCATCCATTCATTTTCTGTACTTTCTTATTCCAATTCAAAGGGATTTGGAGCCAATCTGGAAAGTAGTGGACAAAGTCAATAAGGGGCACCAATTTATTAGAAAGTACACTGGCAGAGTGCACACACTAACTCAGTCTGGGCCACTTCACAGCTGGCGATGAACACAACCGTGTGCCTTAGGGATGTGAGTGGAACAAGAGGGGAACATATAAACCCTACTCAGTCGTCGGACGTTTTGATTTTAGCTTTGTCATGACTTTTTATTGTGTAAAATGTACTTCAAAATTTTTAATGAATGCTTGCTAGTAGTAAAATGCATGATTCATTACATACTAACATAAGAAAATCCTAATAATATTCAATTTAAAATGTCAGTATTTTTATTTACTTTTTTTTTCCCATTGCGATAACAGCAGATAAAATACCTAAAAGCTCAAATCCCATATTTTCAAATGAAGAATTTTTGGTAGGACTATGGTAGGAATATTCTGTTATTTCTAATGTTTTTGGTTCTGATAATTATCAGGCTCCCAATTAATAATTTGAAATTTAAGAAAGTATAATGCAATGTTAATATGGTTAAATTGAAAAGTTTTAACTAAAAATTGTGCTTCTGGCAGAGACATTGCATTTGCCCCACCATAAGGTTTCCACTACCCGATAAGTACATAAAAGAGATCAAGTTCAGTAATTACCAGCCAGTCTGATAAAACTGCATTGTGGGGATTCTGCTTAAAATAATGGTTTATCATGTAGAGTCTTCTAGATAAAATTAATTTGCCCTTCATCTTTCAGAAGGACATGAAAACATTAACCAGTCAGGCATGAGCTGCGGATTAAGCCCTTTCCGCAGGGCAGGCAAGGCAGACCCACTGAACCATTAGAAACTCATTATTACAGCAATAAATGATTGATCCTTTCAAAAAGATTTCTCAGTACACCTTAACAATTAACCCACAAGCAATTAAACATTGGCAGTACAGGGAACCGGCTAATAAATCACAAAATTTTATATCCTGGAATATGAGGTGAATAAGTAATATAATCCAAAAGCATATGGAATCAATATAAATCATAAGGTCTTTTATTTATTTAAAAAAGTAATCCTGCTGCTGCAACTATTACCAAGAGATGTAGGATTTTTAACAAATATCTTTTATGAAGGTCTGCAATGAATAACAAACCAGGTAACGGAAATAACAAATGAAATTATGTTAAAGCATTCAAATCTAGAAAGTCTATCTCTAAGATCTTCCAGTTTGATTTTCTGTATCTGAAATGTATCATGTGGATTACATTTCTTTGGGAAAATAAAACATATTACTGGAATTTTTCTTTGGTAAATTAACTGTTGAGGAAGCTTAGGATGTCAAGCTAAAGAGACTGCATGTGTTTCAAGTTATCTACCAATCAAAATATTTTCTTAAAAGTCAAATGATTAATTATTTCCTGCCCGCCTCTGTCCTTGAGTTTAGTTATCTGGACATCTTCCTGGTTGCTTTGTGTATTTAAAGAATTTACATTTTATACGCAGTGGTAATAAAACATTCAGTTGTGAAATTCAAAAATGGTTTATACCTGGCAGTGCACTTACACGTCTCTGCAATTATATATAAAAAGGAAAAGGTCCGCTGCTAACAATATGTGCATTTAAATAGTTACTTTGGCTAGTGTATTTCTGCAGACACTGTTTAGGTCCATAAGTTAAATGTGGATAGAAGGTAACAGTCTTTTTCTGCAGAGATTTCTGTAGCTGTATTGGCTAACAGTGGCTTATTACAAAAAAAAAAAAAAAAATTAAAGAGACAATGAGAAAATGCTTTGTTCCAGACCTCAGGCTGTCTTTGTCCTTGTCTCATTTGGTGTTAATTATGGCTTTTCTTGTACTTAATTCATTACTATATTAAGAGGCACTGAATGCATTTTGCTTTAACTCCTTTTGCATATGCATCACTCTTGGAGATGTGCACTTAAAACACTGCCATAGTGCTCATTATGAAAAGTAAAACAGTCGTCGTTATTTATTTATTTATTTTTTGATACACATATTATACAGGGCAAAAACAATAGCATAATGGGTATTTGGGCTGCCACACAAATCCATTGTTCTGTATAGTGTCTGTGTTGTTGTGCAGGCTAGGTGAAGCAGCAATTCCAAATTAGCTTTATGTGAGTCTGTGCACGAATGCACTCTGCAATGGACTGTTGGCCTGTCCACAGTTATTTCCTGAATGCACACTTTGCTGCCCAGATATCTGCCACCCTGAACTACATTTTACTGCATGATTGAAGAGATCTAAGGTGGTGCAAAGTGGCACAGTGCTTAGTGTTTCTGTCTCATACCTGAGTTAATTATTAGTCTTGAGCATTGCTTGTTTACACGTTGTTGCCATGTCCACTAGGACTTCCATTTCTTGCATGTTAAATTAAGTTCCGTACCAAACCCGATATGAGTGAGCAGATTGGGTTCAAATAACCATTTATATATTAAAAAAGTGTATTTACATAATGGATTGATACAGTAGGAACACATACATACATACATACATACATTCCCCGATGTGCTTAAACCAGTTTAGGCTGACAGTGGGCAGAAGCCTATACGCGCTCCTTCTTTGCGTTATCAGATCATATGAAATGTACCAATTTAACCTCTGTCACACGTACATGTGTGCACAGGGGACAGTTTATGGGCTCTGGTGACAATAATTCTCCACCTCTCCAGGGGTTGGCACTTTATGATGATCCCCTCTCTTATTCTCTCTCTGCAGCAGGGGTTCTTAACCTGGGGTATATGGACCTCTAGGGGGTCCATGGATGGATTTCAAGGGGTCCATGAGGGTCAGATAAAAATTAACATTTATATTCACTATATAGCCTGGTACTGTTGATTTAGAGTAGATGTAGTAGTAGTAATGGTAGTAGAAAATGTACCGTAGTAGTAGTAGATCTGTTTTAATTTGCACAAGAGGATTGTATTTCAGAATTATAATGAGTGGCCATCACTTTTTGCATAAAAAGGAGTGTTTTTTTAGATTGTTTAAAGTATCATAATACTTTGTGTATGTCAGATATGTATGAGACAATCAAATATCAATAAATAAAGTACATCATATTCATTGCATGCAAAGCTGTGTTTAGGTGAATATTTCTGG
Source organism: Polypterus bichir lapradei (assembly GCA_026402145.1). Lineage (NCBI taxonomy): Eukaryota > Metazoa > Chordata > Cladistia > Polypteriformes > Polypteridae > Polypterus > Polypterus bichir. The sequence continues at coordinate 309,816 of JANRMT010062801.1, read as the reverse complement.
GGAAGGGCATCCATAGCTTTCATCAGATTCTTAAAGGGGTCCGTGACTCAAAAAAGGTTAAGAATCCCTGCTCTACAGACTGGAAGATTGAAGGCTTTTCCACTGCTGACACCACTTCCGGTGCCCACCTGAACTTGCCTTTTCCTGCCAGAAACAGCCTTAACTGGAAGAATCGCCATCTTTGGCAGTCATATCCAGACTCCCATCTTTAATGGTTTAAGACGCATTTATTTCTGTTTTTTTAAATACAACAATTCCACTGGGTTTGCCTACAGGTTCTCCAAAACGTCTCACTGTCTTTTCTTTGTTATTACACCACTTAGGTGATTTTCTTAATGTTGGATAGAAAGAAATGTCAAAAGCAGCACCTGCAACTGTTACTTTTAACTTCATCCTTGTCTTAGTGTAGTATTATACCTCTCAGTTTTTTCTTAAAATTATATTTATTTGCAGAATCATCAATAGCAACAAATATAACTAATACAAAGAATTATACACTCTGTGTGGGTTCATGCAGTCTTTATTCAGTCCCAGATGACATTTCTGCTGGTCCTTAGTTGCTGTTTATATATCCTTAATCAAAAGTGCAAAGAAATACTTCTTGCTGGAGACAGAGCTCCTTTGCAGGTGTCCAGCAGTTAAGCAAATAACAAAATCCTTTTAAGTGTCCTTTTCTCCTTTCAAAGTGTCAGAAAGGCAAAAAATAAACAGAGCACTCCACTCTTGCAACAAAGCACCAACTGAGGTAAACTAAAATTAAAATTACACTAAAAACTGACCTGAAAACTAAACTGTAAACTAAACTGAGGCCCTCTTAAAAAAAAAATTAACAAAAGGTACATACCTGGCTTACTGTCCGCTAGTAAAGCTGCTAACACTTTTACAGTTTCTCAAAAAATAGGAAACTTATCATATATTTGTTGTAGATTGACTATAATAAAGCATTTTAGGGTCCTGCTTAGCCTTTCAGCTTTCAAAGAATACACTCCCTCCTGTCCAGCATGACAAGTCTTTCAGGCCTCTGTTGTTTACCTGAAATGGGTCAGTTGAAAAGGTTAAAGCAGGGGTGGGCAATGCTGGTCCTGGAGAGCCGCAGTGGCTGCAGGTTTTTTTTCCAACCCATTTGCTTAATTAGAAACCAATCCTTGCCAATCTTAGAATATATATTTATTTTATGGCGTGTTATTCTACAATGTTAGGTTCCTATATCGTAGGTTTCTTTGTTTCCAAGGATATCATCAAAATTGACTTGAACACAGCGTTTGATACAGTTAACCATAACATTTTACTGTCCCAGCTTTTAGCTATTGGTATCTCTGGTGCCACTCTTTTTTGGTTCACATTATACCTCAGTGATCGCCAGTATTACGTCTATTTAGGGAATACAAATCTGCCACTACTTCATTCACACAAGGTATCCCACAAGGACCAGTTCTCGGTCCAATCCTCTTGAACATCTCTATGCTCCCATTAGGTGAGATTATTCGTCAGTATGGTCTGAGCTTCCTCTGCAATGATGATGTCACACCAACCTTATAGAAGTGTTGATGCAACTGCAACATCTTCACCTGTTGCGCTGTCTGACTGCATTTAGGAAATCAATCATTGGATGACAGATAATTTTTTTTGTAACTCAATCCTGATAAAACAGAAATCGTATTAGTTGGTACCAAATCTTTCTGTCCTCTCTACCCTTCATGGGATAAAAATTGACATTGATGGGATCCTAGTCCAACCCTCAGCATCAGTCCGTAATTTGGGTGTCATCTTTGATCAGCTCCTTACTTTACAATCACACATTAGCTCTATCGTACAGACGGCCTTTTTTCATCTTCGCAACATTGCTCATCTGCATTCTATCCTCAGTGTGAAAGATACTGAGACACTCATTGCAATGCTTTGTTTTATGGCCTCCCGACTAAATATATCACCAGATTACAATATATTCAGAATTCTGCTGCTCGTTTACTTACACACACTAAAAAATCTGCTCACATCACTCCTGTCCTCTGTGATTTACATTGGTTACCAGTTTCTTCAAGAATCAAATATAAAATTATTCTTCTCACCTTTAAAGCCCTTCATGGTTTAGCCCCTCATTATCAGTCAGAGCTGCTGCTTCCTTACACTCCTGCCCATGCATTACAATCACCGGACCCTAAGTTACTCACTGTACCTAACAGGATAATAACCATGGGGGGGCTCAGAACTTTCAGAGTGATAGCCCCTAAAATTTGGAATTCTCTCCCTCTCAGCCTTTGTGAGGAAAAATCTATTATTAATTTCTAACTTCTGTTAAAACACATCTTTTCAATAATTATTATTCTTTTTCGTGTATGTAATTTATACTGTCTTGTTAATGTGTGTATTGAATTGTAAAGTGTCCTTAAGTGTATGAAAGGCGCTACATAAATAAAACATTATTATTATTATTATTATTATTAAATGATTTGAAGTCTGATACAGATAATTTCCATTCTGTCACATTTGTCTTTCACTGTAAGCATCTTATTAAACCAAAAGGTACACGATGAATCCACACAGGTATAAATGGAAACAAGCTAGATGGAGAATTACTGCCTCCCTCGTCACTTGCATTTTATTGCTAATACTGAGCCATTAAAAACAGTGAATGCAGTTTTTTAAGACTGAAATACACAATTTAGGGCTGGGAACCTTAGCCGAGTATCAGAATGTCACTTGAGCAATAAGTGCTTCATCAGCAATAATTGACTTCTCATTAAGAAACTGTGTTGGAACAAAAGCCTGCAGCCACTGCCACCCTCTAGGACTGACCCTGACCACCCCTGGGTTAAAGCATCCCCCATAAACTGGCAGCATCAGATCCAGGGCTGGAAACAACCCTGGACAGAAAACCATTCAGTTGCAGGACACACACATGCACACACCTACACCATGGCCAGTTTACAGACACCAATTACCTTAACCCGTGTGTGTTTGGGATGACGGCAGGCAACCCACAGAGACTTTATCAAGGCATGCAAGCTTCACACAGGGACCACACTAAAGTCTAGGAGGCCAGATTATTGAAGCAGCAGAACTAACCAATGCACCATAATGCTATCCAGACAAAGGATTAATAATATGAATATTACAACCAAACTTAATCACATTTTTAGCTTTTAGTGACTGTGCTAAAAATAAAAAGGGCCATAATGGCCAGACAAATATAGAGAGACAGATGCAGATTTATAACATCTTTTCCTTTTGTGAGATCACAGATGCTGACCTCATTTGGCTTGGCCATGAGACAGCATTTCAAGTGTCCAACATACCAACAATATAATAACTGCTAATTTGTGTCTCTTATTTAATTCAGTGTTAAATATGAATTTCTTTTGTCTCTGTTTCTGGCATTAGAATTTAAAATGAACCTACAGTGTCTTTTTGGCTTTATTTAGAAAATGTATAATCTTATAGTATATTTCTTTATCTTAGGTTCTATAGTTGTATTCCAGCTCACTGATGAGCTTGTTAACAGCTGTCTTTTCAAGTCACATTTCAAGCAGATGAGGATACATTTGAAGAAATCTATGGGGGGTCTGTTCACCTGAGCTTGCTCATAGTAAACACCTTCTGTTTAAAAGCATTTGTGAAAAGAACAAATCAGAAAATTTATGCATGGCGTAACATTCATGTGCCTTCAATGACTTAGTCAACTGTGTTTGAAAGTTGGAGCATTTTACATTTTTAAGTCACATTAAATAATTTGTTTATTAAATACTTTTGTAACAATGATGCACATTAAAAAATAACAAGATTAAAAGCATTAGTTGACTTTACAATACCATGAAGCTAAAAACATAATCCAAATAGACATGTGGTGACCTGATAGCTTTTGTAAACAGCAGAGTACAAGTGAAGTGATGACATCGACTGAAGTGCTGTTATACTTGTTATTACTTGAGAATAGTTTGTGACTCGTTGCAAATTCAAACACCTCACAACTACATAAACAGACTTGAGCTGGGAGAACTTCAGCTGAGTCGGTGGGAGATGTGATAGCAGGCTGCCTGCTGCTTGTGCTGATTGATACATTTGCAAAACAAAGACGCTGATGAAGCGGTGCAAAAGAATTTAAGGTGGCCCGGCATTACGACTTTTTTCGTAGCCTTCAGGGATTCTAGAGTTAAATATGTTCCTGGAGATCTGCTCTGACATAAGGTTCTTCAGTACTCTCGGTCACTGATTAATCCATATTAGGTTCCAAGTAGGGAATATGAGACAGTACATATAGGATAACTGCTTCACAGATTTCTGTTTTTATTCATTTAGCAGTCTCGGAGGAAAGCAATACTGACACCATGAGAAGATGTAAACTCTCATATGATCAGCAGTGAACAATGAATGAGTGCCACCAATTTTTGTCAACCAAGTACAAAGGTAGTCAGAAACCTCAGCATTCAGCTTGTACACAATGTTGGAATGGTAAATTAATATACTACTGCATTTGAAAGCAACATGTCACCTCATATAAATAATCAGTAAAAATGTGTCCTAAAAATTACCTTAATATCTGCCTGACTGGGTATATTTTAAGTGTTGTGTTTTCATATTCTTTCCAGACACACATATATGAATAATAATAGCTAATAAAGCAACTTTTGAGACCGGGAATGGGAACGTCATTTTAGTAAAACATTATTACATTAGCACCTTTAATGAAAAATTGTTTCTTTCTTGACATTTAAAGAAAATAAACATTAACATATTCTCACCAACTTTGCAAATTTCTCTTTCTTCATGAACTTCAACAATCTCACTTTTCAAAATAATAATATTGTCTCTACCACACTGTATACTAAATTATGTCGACCTGCAGGCTTTGTTAATTTCACTATCATTTGGAACATTTTTCCTTGTTTAGTAATTGCACTTCCTTTGATACTTGTTAAAGTTTTTCAGAGACATCTAGAAGCTGTATTCTGCAGAAGAATCTGCTCTTTTATTTTTGTATTTACTAAGATGATTTTGTTGCTTTTATAGTTTTTTTTCTTTTAATAATAATTACCACAGTAGAAAAGTCTCCCATATTGCATTGCTGTCTGTGGGAGAATTTACATGTACTGTAAATAAAAAATCATTTTTAAATTTGTCGTCAACTGAGGGAGTACACTGGTCACAGAGGAAATGTTGATATCACCCCTTTTAATGTTCACAATGCCCAAAAAATAAACATGAACTTGATGGTACGTCAAATAAAGGTAAAACAAAAGCCATGTGAACTAAAGAATAAACAAGATTCGGCATCTGTGTTCAGGTGGGAGGATCACTCTTAAGTCTGCTGTGTCCAGACTGAGACGAGCCATGTCAGGAGCACCCAGGCTTTATAGCGGCGTGGCTGGAAGGGTCTGAGTCCATTTCCATCCATGGTGGTTTCCTCTGGGCTTTTGAAGAAAAAGAAGAAGAAATTGTCCTCCTCTAATGAGTGGTGTAGCACCCCACCACTCACCTTGGCACTGCCCCGGTACACCCATGTCTGGGTAAATAGAATAAAGGTCATTTCATGCACTTCTTGGTTGTTATTATTGTCAAAGCAGACCTTAAAACTTTAATTCCTTAGTTGTTTTGAAATGTTTCTCGTTAACAAATTAGGACTCTGCTTTTTGAATACAAGTTAAGATTAAAAGTTTGTCTCCGGTTATACAGTATGTGTGTTTATTGGCTGATGAACTCCGGCCCTCACTGTTTGACTGTAATTTTTATCACGCACAATTGAGTATTGGTTATTTGTTTTTGTACTTCTCTATTATAACCCACCACCTGTTGCTTTCATGATGATTCTTCATCTTCGGGGTCCTTTTCTGACTAAATTCTGCTGCTGTCCCATGCAGTCAGTACACTATCTAGACGTAAGAAAAACACATCTAAAGTCCACACAAAAGGCAGTGCCTAGGCAAAGAAGTTAAATTTGAATTGTAGACCTATGGAGCAAAATACCTACAGTATATGCACTTTTTCATCTTAATTCAGTAGATGCTACAATTTAATTAGTTGTATTCAGCAGTCAAGCATTTCATTTTTTTTTTTTTCTATTACTTTTTGTGGTTCTGTTTTCTAGTTTTTGTATTGGTTAACATACTGAGAATTGTGTGCTTAAGATTGCTTTTTAGTCAACTAATTAGTGCTTCTTTTTGTTCTTTTGTGTTTTTCTTTGTATTTTTTTTTTTTGCTAATAAATTATTTTTAAACATTCTTTGTTTGCACCTTAAATCAAGAAGGAGGTTTACAGTTATGATTCCTCTTGTGGGGCGTTTGTTATATTTTGAGATAATATCACAGTTGTTTTTGCCTGTTGAACCCATCAGGTAGCATTAGGTGCCTGGCGGAAGTCAGCTGAGCGTTTGTTTGGCAGACCAGGTTGGATTTTGGCCTCCTCCCTTGCTTGTTTTTGGAAGCCAAGACCTTTTTGCCATTTTTTGAACTGTAAATCACAAGAATTTAGACTTGTTGGTTGACTAGTACATAGGATTCCAAGGGGTACTTACTACTGGAAAGATGAGCGGTACTTCGAGAGGAAGGCTACCTTGTGAATAAAAAGAACTTTAATTGTAGACAAAGACTAAGGAATCCTTAAGCTTGTTGGTTTTTCAGCTGCAAATCTTTCTTTATTTATCCAAATCCTCTGAGTGTTCTTAATTGCTTTGTAAATCACATCCTAAAGTGCCTTCTGTGCACAGCACTAAATACAATAAGGATTGACCACGTCTGTGAATAAGAAACACACCTTGAAGCAAAATTGATTTTACCTTTTGTCTGTTGTCATTTTCTGAGGAATAGGGAGTATTGGTGTGACAACCTTTTGCAGAGGGAACACAGTTTTACTACAAGTAAGACCTGCTTCTCTGCATCCATCCGTTTCATTTTAACTCCACAGATAAGACCTGAGCTAACAGCAGAAAGCAGCATTAAACCCTGTGTGTGAAAGATCAACTTATAGTAACTCATTAAGCACTACAAGACTCCCTGAATAGCAAAGATACTCAAAGTATCAAAAAATCTAACTTAAAATGCATCAATTGCAAATATTGATTTCAGGGTTCAAAACACATTTGGTGCACTTTGCCAGAAAGGCTAGCTGATCCTGGTCAGATCTCTCGATCTGTAGGTATACGTGCAGGAATTACTTCTGCTTTGGATGCTATAATGCATTTGGTTGCAGTGACATTGTGAGGTTCTGGAGACAAAGACAATTGCAATGAAAGTCACCGATAACCCAATCACACCTTAGTATTGCAATCGGAATTTCATGCTTTGCTGTTTTTAGTTTTAGATTCAAGTCCTTGTAGCTTTACTTTTGAGCAGCAGACTCCAAATATGTTGTCAATGCAGCTTACTTTAACATATCCGACACTTCAGGACCAATAGGACAAATACTTTGTCACTTAGATTTACTGTACAGCAGAAGTGAACTTGGCCTGTCGAGACTGAGCTGGTAGCCTAGCACTACAACTGTCAAAAGTTGATTAGGCTGGAGAGAATTCTCCACGTTTTACATTCACTCTCACTTCAAACACTGTCAAAAGTGTTGAATCACTTGATGACATGCCAAGAATTCAGAAACTCCATTTCAATCAATTAAAAGTCTGGGTGATTGACTTGAAAAACATTATTCTCCTTTAGATGAGTATTGTACACAACATCGCTCCCTCTCCGTTCTTCTAAATGAAGCCCAAATACCGATGAGGGAATCAGTCAGCCAATGTTCTGTGGTGGAAGCCATTTATAGTCGAACCTTGGGGTGGAACACAAGTATGGTCTATAGAAGAGTTTTATGCTTTAACACTCCTTCCTTCTAGAATAAGATCTTGCCTTTTAAAAGTATTTCATACAAAAACACAGTAAATGGTTTCGTTCCTTGTAAATTCAGTACTAGAATAAGAAACCTCAAAGATGTGAGGAAGTTAGAATGGAAAGTCAGAATATAATGACAAATCTGATTATCAAAAAAACAAAAAAAAAAAAGAATTTGATGAAAAATAGAAACAGACACACATATCTTGTATCCTGTAATGACCCTGGCTGCTCTGAATATGAATGAAAGTATAGGACTCACTGAGCCCTGCAAATCTCATTAACAGGTCCAGGAATCTAGAAGTTAACATGAATTATTTTGTGTGATAGACATGTAGGCAGCAATAATTCAAAAATGTATATTAGTCCTGTCAAAGTCAGGTGAGAGATTTTTTCAGTCTGTATTATATACACTTCAAAGAAGACATCTATCTGCTAACTCTTAACAACTATGCTCATTCAGGTATTAACTTTAGACCACAGAAATTGAAAGGTCAAGATGAAATCAATGTGAAATATTAAATAACTGCAGCAAAATGACAGTCCAATGGCCAAGTATTCCATAAAAAATACTCTCCAGAATCATTGTGTCCTTCAACTGTTGAATATAATAAAGAGGACTCAGAATGTTTAGTAGCTCTTTACAAATTATGTTATAAAATATAAAGAAATGTACAGATACAAATGTTAAATTTCACAGTCTTTTTAATCATAACATCTCTTTACACTTTGCCAAATATAATTTGACAAGTGCAGTGAGTTTGATTCATTTCACAAGGTAACAATAAAGTAGAAATGTAATGAATTTCACTGTAAATTAGCTATGGCATAAATGTGGCTAAATAACATAAAATGGGAACATATTATATATAATTATACAAATATACTGACTAGTTCTCAGTTTTAAAACCTTCTTTTAAACTGGAGCATTATGACATGGCTGGCAGAAATGGCAACAAGTAAAGTTAATTGAGAAAACAACACTTCATGTGGTAAGGCCGCTTAATCAGTAAGGCCAAAGTATAAAACTGAAGCAGGTCTGGGAGCTGCTTGGACATTATGGTACAAATAGTTCAAAGCAAGATGCCAGAAAAGGCAAACGTGCAAGACAAGCTTTCAGGCATGCAGGACACAACTGATGGACAATACAAACTCGTCACAATTTAAAATTGTGTAATAATAATTGGAGGTACTTTGGGTCTACTGTAGTTCTAAAGCTTTTCACAGGTTAAGGTATATAAATCTTATTATGCCCAAAGAAATTTTTTTTGCTGTAAACATAAAGTACTGTTACATGGTGTAATGAAAGGTATGGATGGATTGTAATCTTGGCTTGAACTGATGGTACATTCTTACCTGGCCAGGATGCCATAAAGTATTTTTCTAGCCTGGAGGCCATTATAGCAGAAGGCCAAAGAGAGACTGCCTCCCGGGGCCATGCGTTCCCCCAGTACAGTAGGTACCATCATCTCACTGGTATGACTCCTGTTGGACACCCGCAGGGCTGCATGGGAGTTGTAGTTCTGGTGGCTAGTCCTGTAGTGATCCTTAGGTACCGCTAAAAGGAGCTGCTGGGGACAGGATTCGCTGTAAGGGGTACGTTCTCGGTTCCTGTTCACTTGTATGTTCTGGCTTGCCTTTTGTCTCTCTTTGTGAATCCTGCCTCCATCTGAGCACAACTATAGCATAAGATGCTCGGGTTGGATTATGTAAATAGGGAGGACCTTTGTGAGGTATGGGCTGTCATTGCGATTTCTGGGAGTGCCATGTAAAATGGATGCATTCTTGAAAAGGAGCGTGAAAAGGCAGGAAAAGAGAGGAAAAAACAGCACGCGCTTTATGGCAGAGGGGAAAGATAGATGTGACCTATCTTAAAGCCAGGAAAAGTATTGTTTCTTGTGGAGCACCAAAAGTCCCATGAAGTTTGGTGGTGGCCACCTTGAAGAATCCCGATATACTGAGGGAAGTGGACTAGACAGTGGATGGGATCAGGATCAGAGTGAGCAATAAATAATCTTTTATTCTGGGATTGGCACATCTGAAGAACTGAAATATTGGAAGATATGATTATCTTATAAAGAGACTAAATTGACTGGGCGTTGTGGGATATTTTTGGGTACATGATTTTATGGTATTGGTTTAATGTATATGTTGGGAGGGGGGTGGGCGGTTTCGGAATTGGCTTATGTCCAGGGAGTTTGTGGGATTGCATATAAGTCATTAATTATGTTTTTTCTCTGCACCTTTTCTCTTTGGTCATTTCTGTAAAATATACTTTTATTAGTGGATGTAATTTTCGTTGCCATGGGAAGGGGTCTGAAGATAGTTTGGGGTTAACATACAATCCGTAGTTAATTTATCACTATAAACTTAGTGAAGCGTAGCGGTTACGATCGTTGCACACTGTACTGATATGCTGTATGTACTCCTGGGTCCAGTTTAAAAAAGGACCTACGGAGTCAGAGTTGGGAGCAGAGTAGACTGACAGTCATCTGGAGTGGAGGTGGAGGAAGAGAAATCAGTTATTGTGGAACTTTTATGGAACAGCCTATAAAAAGGTATTTTTGATTAATTAATAATAGCTTATTTTACTCCAGGACTGTAGTAAAGTTGTTTCTGGGAATCTGAGACACCACCTACATGCCAGAACAGATATAAGAAAACAGCTAAAAAACATCAAATGGCAAACATGGTAATGCACAGTATACACGCTGTCAAAAATGTACATTAAAAGATTGATCTCTAATAGTGCACAATAATAATTCATAATTCAGCGGCATTCCTACAACTACTGGAATTTAAAATGTTTATTCCTCAAGGTATAAAAGAGCTCTAAATTCTGTTGCTCTTGTGCCTGTGGAATCTAAATCTGCAGCCTGATGGCAATAAATGAAACCTGGGAACAAAGGCTGGCTACTGTCTGACCAAACTGAATTGTCCTTCTTTCTAACTTTTTGTTACAGCGCAAATCCATAATTTTATTTCTTATTTTCCATAATGTTGCTCAAACAGTTTTAGGTTTTCCAAACCAACTCATAAAGCAAATGTGACAATCGATTCAATAAAGAGGTTTGAGTTTTTCAACTTTAAAACAATTTAAACAAATTGAATGAATTACAGATTTTCTCAATGCTGAGATAAAAGTTCACCCTATTATCACTATTTTACTACAGTAAATTGCAGTGATGTTAAAAAATGTTATGTGATAGAGAAAAATGGTTGCCATTTTTAACTTCATATCTCAAAAATGTATAAAAATCACATGAAATAATCAAAATATTTTTTTCAATGTATACCTGTGTAATTGATCCTAGATATCTGAATTGCTCCACTATGTCCACAAAGTGCCCTTTACTTATTTTTGAAAGAGAGTAAGAAGGGGAACAGCTAAACTCCATTGGTATATCCTTTGGTTTTAGAAATAGTTGGCTATAAACTTGGCAAACACACCACTGATCAAACTCATCAACAACTGGTCCATGGCTCTCTTCTTTATCTCCTAAAAGCTCACAATGACAAAGTTAACAGCACATTTAACGATATGCCTGTCCTTGTGTAAGCTCCTGCAGTCATTAATATAAAAAATAAACAGGAGAAGAGACAAATTGCATCCTTGACGTGATCCAGTGGATGAAATAAGATTTATCAGAAAAAGTGACATCAACGTATATATATATATACGTATATACATACATCTTATCAGGTAGATAGATAGATACTTTATTAATCCCAAGGGGAAATTCACATACTCCAGCAGCAGCATACTGATAAAGAACAATATTAAATTAAAGAGTGATAACAATGCAGGTATAACAGACAATAACTTTGTGTGATGTTAACGTTTACCCCCCCAGGTGGAATTGAAGAGTCACATAGTGTGGGGTCTCCTCAGTCTGTCAGTGGAGCAGGACGGTGACAGCAGTCTGTCACTGAAGCTGCTCCTCTGTCTGGAGATGATCCTGTTCAGTGGATGCAGTGGATTCTCCATGACTGACAGGAGCCTGCTCAGCGCCCGTCGCTCTGCCACGGATGTCAAACTGCCCAGCTCCGTGCCTACAATAGAGCCTGCCTTCCTCACCAGTTTGTCCAGACGTGAGGCGTCCCTCTTCTTTATGCTGCCTCCCCAGCACACCACCACGTAGAAGAGGGCGCGCGCCACAACTGTCTGATAGAACATCTGCAGCATCTTATTGCAGATGTTAAAAGACATCAGACTTCTAAGGAAGTATAGTCGGCTCTGTCCTCTCTTGCACAGAGCATCAGTATTGGCAGTCCAGTCCAATTTATCATCCAGCTGCACTCCCACTTATTTATAGGTCTGCACCCTCTGATGATCACGGGGTCCATGAGGGGCCTGGTCCTCCTAAAATCCACCACCAGCTCCTTGGTTTTGCTGGTGTTCGGTTGTGTGCGTAAGTTTTGGATCCCTCCAATTTCTCATGCAGTAAATGCAGATTTGTTTCTGTGGCATTTTCCAGCACTACTTTGCTCCATATGGACAGCACTGTGGCACAGTGGTAGCGTTGTTGCCTCGCTGTAAGGAGACCCGGGTTCACTTCGCAGGTCCTCCCTGTGTGGAGTTTGCATGTCCTCCCCGAGTCTGCGTGGGTTTCCTCCCACAGTCCAAAGACATGCAGGTTAGGTGCATTGGCGATCCTAAATTGTGCTTGGTGTGTGGGTGTGTGTGTGTGCCCTGTGGCGGGTTGGCGCCCTGCCCGGAGTTTGTTCCTGCCTTGCGCCCTGTGCTGGCTGGGATTGGCTCCAGCACACCCCCATGACCCTGTGTTAGGATATAGCATGTTGGATAATGTCTGACTGACTGACTTTGCTCCATAAGCAAACCCATGAAGACCATACATATTGTGACCATGTTTTGTTTCCCAGCTCCCTTGTAATAAACTTCTCAAAGGATTTCATGATTAACAGAAGTTAAGCGAGCTGGTCTGAAGTCATTAAGGGCTTCTGGATGTGCAGTTTTGGCTACTGGAATAACACTGGTTTGTTGCACTTGTTGTAAAACCATCTGAAAGATGTAGCAGAATATTGAACAGACTTGTTCTGCATGGAACTGAAGCAAGCATTCATTTATTGTGTCCAGTCTATTTTAATTTGTTAGGGAATATGACTGTTCTACCCATGTTGGCCTAGGCAAAATTCAACTGCGTTTAACAATGGAATCCTTCTATCTCAGAACTTTGAAAATTAAAAGGATCCAAATCGATTTAATTTTTTAGAGCGTGTATTAAGTATCACAGTCAACTGCTGTATATAATAGACTGTGGCAAGCTTGTCAAGTAGTTTGATTAGTTTGTCCATATTGGGATAGGCCAAATTTAAAAGCAATCAAAAATGGCTGTGTGAGGTAGTGGTTAAGGCTTTAAACTTCAAACCCCGAGGTTGTGGGTCCAAATCCTGCTACAGACACTGCATGACAATGAGCAAATCATTTCAGCTGCTTGTGCTCCAATTGAATAAACAAATGAAAATGTAACCAGTTGTATCTTAAATGTTGTAGCTATCAAACGTAAGCTGCAATGGATTAAGGCATTAGCCAAATAAGGAAATGTAAAATGTGGAATACTAATGGCTCCTTTATGTTAGTGTGAAAAAGAAGTGAGCTAATATGCAACTGTAAAGTACTGTAAGCTGCAGAGAGACGTGCCTGCAAATAGCTAACTTGAGCTTTAAAGTTATTCATAATACTGCACTTTATACCTCATTGTTTCAAAATACTGTCTACTCCAACCATGAACCTACCACACAGGTACTGTAAGTGTACCTTTTTATAACTAATTATAAAAGGAAAGAAAAGCAATAATTACTTGCAGTTCTCTCTCACAAATTGATTTCTGTAAACATTTGATCAATTTCTGGTCTATCACAGCAAGTTGCTGTGTAACAGTCAGATGAAAATAATAATATGTTTTTTATTAAGATCGCTCAGTGTTTCCCAAACTCGGTCCTGGGACCCCCTGTGGCTGCAGGTTTTTCTTCCAAGCAGATTCCTAATCCGTGACAGCACCTGACAGCACTGATCTCATTTAATTAGCTGATATTATTTTTCTTTTATTCGACATTCAGAAAAGCACAGCAGCACGATTTGTACATTTATAAGACATTTAGAAATATTTCTGCTTTTGCTATAGATTTAAATGCTTAACTCTCTTTTGTTGGTTTCATTTTATTTTTCCCTTTCTCTGTGTAGTTTTTCCCCTTCATTGTATTTTATTAATGACAATTAAAAATGAGCAGAGCAGACAGACAGCCAGGCAAACAACACTAAATAATCAAAGGCTGCAACTACTTTAGCATCAGACCCACTAATTAGCAAATAATAGATTAATTAAACAATTAGAACACCTAGAAAAGTAGAATACAAATGAAGATGAAAATATTGTTAAAAAGAAAAAAAAATACATTATTCCCATATAACTGTTTGGTACATTTTAATATATGTATAGATTTTTTTTACCAAACTTAGTTTTCTAATTTCTATATTGTTCCCAAAACACAGAACTTGGGAAATAACACATCACTTAATTAGCCCAGGAGTCCAATTAGAAACAGAAGATGGTGGGAACAAAAACCTGCAGCCACGGGGGGTCCCCAGGACCGAGTTTGGGAAACACTGAGATCGCTTGTTAACCAAACATAGTACTGTATAGGGCACTTGCCTAAACTCATCACGGGAGATGTTTTTATTTAAATCTGTTTCTATTTACAAAGAAATACAGTTTAAAGAGATTTGCTCTTTTTCACAATTGGCAGCTTTTTGATTGAAAAATCAACTGCTTTAAAAAGAGGTTGCCTCAGAAAAGACAAGCCTGACCAATGACGACTGTAAATTTCCTGTTGAACCTCATTAAGTTGAGGCTCTTTGGTTTCTATTACTGTGACGATGTCCTATTCATGCATAGTGTCGTCTGTCCAGTTACTTTTCGGTCAACCATGTCCCACAGAGAAGTGACTTTTCCTTCCTGGGAAGCTGGACATTTTCAGGGGCCTGTTCATCTGGTCACCCTGTCCTGCAAAACACTGACTTTTTGTGTATATTCAGCCCAAAAATCTCCAACCTGTTTTTGTCCCATCTGCAGTGCTGGTGTACCAACAGCCAGACATCTGATTTATTTAAATTCAGTCTTCAGAACTCACAACTATAAAAGGGACTGCTGCCATATTTCTGCCTTTTTTAGTACAGCTACCATCTAACCAACTTAGTTGTCTTATTTCGCTTATGTTTCTGGCCAAGAAACAGCCAAGTACATCTGTTTCACCCAACAATAAAAGTGCCAATGTGGTTCTTTAGAGCGATGGCATAGGGGGATCATTTTTGGTTCCCAAAAGAAACATTCATTAAGGTGCCATTAAGGAACCAGTATTTTTAAGAGTGCAGCAGTAATTTTTGGAAGGCAATCAAAACTAGCTACTTCATTACTTTCTGAGTTATTGGTTCTGATGGTGGTATGTCCTCTGGCTGTGGTTCTTGTTTTTACTCTTGTTTACAGATGCCCTGAATGATAGTTTGAATTTGTGGTTATGACTTCTGCATTACGTTTCTGCCATGACTTTTTTAAGCATTTAACTACTTGAACTGTGCTACTCAAAAATATTCAACAGCCCAAAAAGAACACAATTCAGAATTGTGGAGTAATATGTAGCATGCCACTTCCATGACTGTCAACTGCTATTTTTGTCACCCAGCATTGTTATTTGAAGTCAAGTGACAACACAGCATTTATGTGAAGAAAACGGCACAAAAACGTTTTTCAGACTATCGATATCATTTGGTTAGCTGCAGAATCACGGTGCTGATAAAAGACATCATGAAAAACGAAGCAGAGAATATCATAGATGGAGAAAAGCGAAGATACAAAAGTACATTTTAAACGCAAAAATATATGAACTCAAATGGGATATTGAGAAATGTTTACAGAATCTTGCCAAGGCATGAAGGGAAGAATGGTTGCTTAATTTAAGCAGGGGGCAGCAGGGAATAAAACACACATGACTGAAGCAAAGGCAAACTAGGCTATACACATGTAAGCTTCAGTTTGCTGGGCAAAGTAACAAAATAATCATTGTTACTTTCCAACATAAGTCACCAGATAAAAACCAAACAGTCACAATGGATTAGGTTGGCTCAACAGAACTGAGCAGCTGCCTAGCAGGGAGCCATGGACAGCTTCTCAGAAACTGGAGAGTGCCTCTCAGACACACACAGAAGATCTTCAGGAACTAAAAACAAAAATAGGTCACTGCCACCATACAAGAAAATATGGCTGATTTTACAAGACATGAACAAAACCAAAAGAAAAAGGCTAGAGTAGACAGTATTAAAAAAAAATACTAATGCAAATAGATAATCACTGAACCTGGTGATAGATAATATTTGTAGATATACGTATGTTTACTTACCTGCGGTGGGCTGGCGCCCTGCCCGGGAATTGTTTCCTGCCTTGCACCCTGTGTTGGCTGGAATTGGCAGCAGACCCCTGTGACCCTGTACTTAGGATATAGCGGGTTGGATAATGGATGGATGGATGTTTACTTACTAATTTCTATGTATACATGTAATATGTATAAATATATATATTTATATGTATTCTCTTTAGGGTAGTGTTGCAGAAAATACTTAGTAAATAAAACATGGATGTCTTTTGTATACACCTATAGGTGGAGTCCCACGTGCTCTTGTTAATGCAGCGTGGCAGTCTGAAGAAATCTAACAGAACATTTCCTTTAATCAGCAAGGTTCATTTACATATAACAGCTATGAAGCATTTTAAACACACCAGTCGGCATACAGATCAATGGTATGGTCCAGAAACATACAGTACCTCTGCTATTAAGTATGATGTAAAGTCACAAAATAATTAATAAATTAAGAGTCATGGGTGATACCTATTTAAAAGAAATAAGATTTTTGTACATGTAAACTGTTATCAGAAAAAAAAAATGTAAAGTTAAATGTTAGATATGATCTCATTTTCAAATGTAAATTGTAAGGTTTCTAAACTCTTTTGGGACTCCCCCCAATGAAACGACATACTGAAGAGCGTCCTGAAGCGCGAACGCCGCGTCTGTGGAAGACAGTCTATCAGTTGCTGGGGCAGAGCAAAAGCAAATCTAAAAAGATCGCAGTCGCACTATAAGCACCTGCCATCGATGGGTGATGCAAGGAGCATTGTAAATGCAGGGAACAGTATTACTTGGCCACTAACCTGGTCACGACCCCGTCTGATTGCTGTGCCTGCATAGGAGAGAGCGGCAGATCCCGCTATAATAAATAACAGTGCTGTTCCTGTTTCATGCTGAACAAAGCTGGTTTTGCCAAAGTACTCAGCCTCATGTTTTGGGGTACAAGACAGGGACTGACATGTCACAAAATGTATGGGTACAAATGCAGTCAAGATGTTCTAGTTTAACAGACAGGTAGTTTCAAGAGTATTTTCTTTTACAGTAGTTGTAAGCCCTGTATAAAGAAGTCCTCAAGAGAGATAGAGTGTGAGTGTGTGTGCTACCAAATTGATATAAATGTACAGTATGTGCAAACTAGAAGTAAGTACACATACTTCAACATATTATACTGAATGCCGACTTTCCCAAGTTCCTTTGACTAAAGACAATTATCTTCTTTACATTTGCTAAGTTCATTTTGAGTTTAGAGGAAAATGGTGAAGTTTCCCAGCAGCTGTGTCTGGCAGTAGTAGCCCTCTGCCTCAGGTCCCCAGCATCTCCCTTGACACAGATAGCTTTTTTTCTCTTCCTTTTTCTTGGCTGCTGCTGTGAGAGACAGAAAGAGTGAGAAAGAGAGCTGAGACCAAATTCAGGAGCAGTGATGGAAGCCATATTGTCAACCTTGAAATCTATAATATGGACAGTGTACATTAGCATGTACAAAATGTATTTAAAACTATAGAACCCTAGAGGAAAGGGGTCACTAGGTGTGTTGTGGTTCCCCGACGGTCCATACAATTTTATCCAATTACCAAAAGTGTTTATAAACCAGTTCCAAATACCTGGAGTTTCTTTCCCCATTGATCACTTAGGAGAAAGCTGTAATAGAAATGTTTCGAAAAAGACATGAATTTAACCATCTGTTTTTTAAACTCACTTTGAGATGTTTCTAATCAATTGTTTCCAGCATATCTGAGTGTACGTGACAAGCCTATGTAATTTTAAAATGTACAAAATGCCTTCAATTTTGAGCTTTGATGATAGAGGGTGCCCCTAGTCATTGAACTTTCTTGTTATTCTCTCTCAGATGTGTGTGATTATAGTTTCCTGTTGAAATGTTGCAGTCTCTGAGTGTCTTTTCTGTCCTCCTCTGGGAGACTCATCCAACTTGGTAAACTTCAGAGGGCACCAGTTGTGCAAGCACACCACACTGAGCCTCTTCATAAGTCTCTTTTTTAACATTTTTTCTAAAAAGGCAACATCTCTTCCTGTTCTCAAACAAATCTCCAGTAAAAGAATGCTGTGTCTGCCAAACAAGTTTTGTCCAAAGTTTCTGTTTTGTATCGGATTCTGCTTTATTTGCTTGCACACCTTGGTAGTTTGACGAGGTGTTACTTGTAGATATACACGTTCTATACTAAATCTCATTAACTACCTCTGGGATGGTTCCTCTATGTTTGGTAGGCCCTGTGACAACCACGGTGTTTGTAGTATCCTTGTTGACAGAATCATTTTTTTGTGTACTTTGTAATGCTGTTAGTGAAACACTGCTTTGCAGTCTACTGATTCTGGAGTGATTCATCATACACTCTTACCTTTGTATGAAACCTTGGCACAAGTCATCAGCAAACCCAACTGAATTCGCTTAGCCTCAGGTTCGGGGAAAATGCTGAAATGTTTTGGAGTTTTGCCAAACTTAGTGAATATCACTGAAGACAACAGGAAAAGAGAAACTGAGCCAGGTTTGAGTGGATTATAATGATACAATGGTCTTTTAAAAGTCCCTGAGGGTTAGGGAAGTATCTGCCAACTATGCTGGACCTGAACTGTGAGACGGCAGTGCTAACCACTGCGCCACTCTGTCTCCCTAAGATAAATTTATACTTCAAGTTCTTTATCTTTCTCTTCATCTCCTGAACACATATCTGTATCTAACAGCTGTGGGGCCTAACATACAAGGGATCAGCGTTAGCCTCAGAAGTATATATCCCTGCCACTACCCAATCTGCTCTACATAGTAAAGATCATAACATGCTTAATCCAGCAGTGAAGCACAGTGTACAATAAATCTATGCAGAGCAATAAAGTATTTTTTATAATATTCTTATTATGGTCAGTTAATGTACCCCTCAAATGAAAATACTGTACAAACCTGAGTGGAGTACTGATTGAGTAGTGACATCATGCATGGGGGTATACAATGTGAATTGTTCACATGTGTGTGTAGGAAATCAGGCAGTAAAGTGTGAGGTGTAGTATGTTTACAGCACGCATGCGTGAAAGTTCTCCACATGCAAGACGCATGCAAGATGTAAATTGGGCAAGCAGCACTGCTCAATTAATTAACTTCCCTATCCAACATGGGTGCTACAGCTCTGTAATGTCATGCTGGTCTTGCAAGGGATCATGGGGTGCTGGGGCTTATCTAAGCTGACCATATGGCAAATTTTTAGGGAAAAATTAGGCAAACAAAATCACCAGCAAAAACACCAAATTCATTGCAAAAAATGCTTTGGGTGTGTCATCGTCGATCAAAATTACATTTCTCTTCCTTTTTTTAATTTAATTTATTTTACATTCTTACCTCTTTGTAAAGTTTGTTCCTTTTAAAATATTCATAATTAATTTTGTACTTTTTCAGACAGTATTGTCCCTTTTTGTATTTGTTTTAAGTTCTATCACAAGGTGGAACTGGCAGTATTTTTTTGAATGAGGATGAGGAAAATAAAGTTAAAATCTGAAGTGTGGTTCTAAACTAGGAAGTCCAGAATGAGTGGTTAAAAAAAAAAGTTCTAAACCAGGAACTACCAATAGCAGAACCTGAATCAATGCAGGAATCTGAATCACTAAATTTGTACTCCAGGAAGTCACTAACAAACAAATCACTTGCCAAATTCTTTGAGTTCTTATCTTTTGTTGTGATCTGTGAAGTTCCTCCAGCCAAAATCCCAAAATGAGGCCTCTAAATTAGGAGGGGAGCAGGCCCTTAAAATGGATAGCTGACCAATATCCTTTAAAGCCCCACAAAAGGGAAGGTCAACCTTTAGCTTGTATGACAAAAAGGGCAAATGAAGAATCATTATAAAATAAAAGGTTTATTTTACAAAAAATGTTCTGTAGCAAAAGTGACTCTGAGGAGTACAAGAGGTACAGAAGGAGCTGCCTTCAATTATAGACAATCCAGTGGTAAACACGTCCGAGCGCACAAATCCAGAGAGAGAGGGTGGTCAAAAACAGAGGTCACAACATACAATGTCCATCCATTATCCAATACGCAATATCCTAACTACAGGGTCACAGGGGTCTGCTGGAGCCAATCCCAGCCAACACAGGGTGCAAGGCAGGAAACAAACCCCGGGCAGGGCTCCAGCCCACCGCAGAACATACAATGTACCAGTAGGAATTGTGTGTTCTTTTGGCTTTTGTAGCAGTGGAAGTTCCTCGACAGAGATGGACAAGTGGCTCTACCTTCTGGGGTACGTCCTACAAAATACAATGGACATGGTAGAACAAGCATGGAAAAGTAGAAAAAAATGCAGAAAACTACTAAAAACAAGTGATCATACAAATAATAAACATAAATAATAATCTTAAAATAAGCAAAGAAATACAAAAAGACATTAAAAAAGAGTGTGAACACAAAGCCAGGGGAGATACCCAGGGTGAAGCATAACATCTGTAAATTCAGATACCGAAAGAGTGGAAGAAAATTTTTAACGGACACCCCCAACTGGAATACCCCAGTTTAAGCAATAAAACACAGAAAAGAGAGTGTCAATCATTGTTCTTTATCTAAATCTTGCAAGTGGCAACAGCATATCTTATTACCAAGTGTTACGAAGTGTCCTCTGCGCTATGTTTATACAATTCATTGATTAGATCACAATTCTAAGGAATTCATTACATAATCAGAAAACTTTTAACTTAATTGGTTACACCCAGTTGCTAACGGGACAGGACAAACGTGGATACCTTAAATAACCACAATTAACCTCGTCCACTAGGTTGATTTGGAGTGTGTGACTTCCCAAGTGAAAAAAGCACAGTTCATGCTCAGGAAGCATGTTCACTTTATGTTCTGAACCATATGTGTCCTAAGTTTCCTATCAACAGGAAACTTTCAGCGCATAACAACTGAACAATGATCAGACCTTAAAATATAACATTCTTTTTGCTATAGAATAACTAAAATGCATTTATCATAGTGAATAATAAAATAACATCTTCAGCCTTTTAAGCATAAGCTCAGAAGAATATGAGACACTGAGTATGAGTGCATGCTTGGTGCACTTTGGGCCAGGGTTCAAATTCAAACCGTCAGACCAGTGAGTCGTGGGCTGCAACTCTCAAATCCGTGCTCACTAACTACAGGTCTGCTACAAAGCCACAAAATGGTAACATTTGAGGAAAAACCAAATGGCATCAGGAAAGATGAAAAATATTCTCGACTACCTTAAAGCTACATCAAAACAAAAAACAAATGTGATATTTAAATTCCATGGATTAAAAAAATCCATAATAGACAACAAAAATAAATAAATAAATAAGTGAAACTGCGGAGCAAAGTAACTCACTTTCTTAAAACTTTTTTTTAAATTAATAGAGTTTTGTTTTTGGATTAATTTTTGTTGATTAAATGCATCTTAGTGATTAAGTTCTTTGGCTGATCAGAGTTTTTCCTTCTTGGTTTCATTAGGTTAGGTTAGGTTAGGTAAATAAATGTATTAAAAAATGTTCTTCTTATAAATGGAAGACTAAATACAATGTAGTGTTACGTTACTCTTGAAAATGTACCTTAGGTCAGACTTACTTCACCCCCTGGCTCTGTGAGTCAGCCTAGGTATGTGTCTGCTTTAAATAGGAACAAATAACGGAAAACTGCAAATAACCAAAGAGATAAGACAACATTAACAGCCAGAAGCACAAAAGTAAAAAGCGCTCAAAATACAAAGAAATAACACGGAGGACAAGCAAAAAATAGCCAAGCCAGTATAAAGTGAAATGTCTAAGGGAGACTAATATGCTTGTAGTTCTGGTTTTATAGTGGGGCAAAATAGGCACCGACCCTGACCATCATACCATGCGAAATCACAACGTTATTGACATTTTGGAGGACAACAGGAAACATCCACAGTGAAGCTCCACTGTATACACATTTCATAATAAAACATTTTCTAATAAAAATATTTTGTTAGCAGTTAAATACATTTTCATATATTCTGAGGTGTCAGCTGTATTGCCTAAATTGAAACTGACATTCAGACCTAAGTCAGTGATGAAGATCCGCTACCTCACAGCAACGGATTTCAGTTTTGACTCCTATGCCAGGTACTGCTTTTGGAAGAGTTTTCTTCCAGGAATTCCAGTTTTAATCCCATATCTGAAAAACGTGCTTGCTAACTGGTAACACTAAATTAAGCCAGTATGGGAGTCTTTTCTGTGCTGGACTGGAGCCTCATCCTGTGTGGGGTCTCACCTTTCACTCCCCTCAACCCTGAATTGAATATGAGCGATATAATAGATAGGCGTTTTTCTAAAAGCTGCTTTTGTTGTAGAAATGTTTGTTTATAATGGAGCATTGTGAGAATATGTCTGTTGCAAAGAAACAAAATCTAAAGTGAGATCTTTGTGCAAGAAGGACAAAATAAGGCAAAAAAACTGAAATAACAAATCTAGCTTCCTCAGGAGGGAAAATAACATTCTGATTTGAAAGGTTCACTGTCAAAAAAGTGTAAGAAAGTCTGTCAGAAAGACACCTTTGGAGACTGTTAGAGTGGCACAAGCTGAGAAAATGTTCCCATTTGTTGTGCGGAGCTTGTCAGCAGCACAGGTTGGTATTCCTGATAAATTGCTATCATTGGAGTTACTCCTGTTTGAAATGTCATAAAGAAATACCGTACACATCTCTGGGAACCTCTCCTAAGAAGCCTTTCCAAAAAAAAAATTAGTTGTAGCATTTTGCTTGTCCAAATGTAGAAAAATCAAGTAAAACTCAATTATTCTTTTTTCAAAAGCCCATGACAGATAGTCAAATCCTTTCTAAGAATATAAATCCAGTGGAAGCAGAAAATTCTCTAGTGGCCAACATGAAATACACTGAGCAACACTTATTTATTTATGCAGTTATCTGGGCTATATTTGTAACTGAGCAGCATGATTGCTCCTTCAACTTGTCCATTTGTAAAGTGAGTCACTTAGTTCAATGGCACAGCAAGGTCACTTAGGATGTTGTTTTTTTATTTAAAGTAAACATTTGCATTGCTGTTACTGAATAAAACTGGTTAGCTATTCATTAAATTAAAAAAAAAGTTTATCTTAAAAGTCTAGTAATTTATTAACATGCATTATCTAAATGTCTAACCTTTGAGAAATTAATTGCAAGTCTTAACTCCATCTTCTTATTCAAGAAGTCTTATTCCCTGAACAGTTTTCCAAACTGAACTTTTAGTATTTTTCATTCTGTTTCCTTTTACGATGAGTTTAAATCTGACAAAAAACTAGAACAGAATTCATAGAGTAACAATTTTAAGAGACTTGCTACAAATAACAGTATCTATGCACATGCTTTGTGGCGGATAAAAGCATAATAAACTGTAAGTAATACCTTGGAATGTGAAAATACATAAAATGCTGAATAAACATGCTGAATATTTGCTTTCCTTCTGGTGCTTGAGCATCTTTAGTTTATTGAGTATAATGTATGCTCTCACTGCCACCACACACATATGTAAAAGCTCATTTTTGTCAAGAATTCCTAAAATAAAAATAAATGTTATATTTCTTGATGGTCAAGTCAGGTTTACTCTTATGTGTACGAGTATATGGTACATAAATCACTTCAGAAGTGTATGCATGCCTGCTTAAGCAGTTGTTCATCACAGAACCATCTTTGGAAGATGGAATAGATAATGCCTCAGTAAAGTTATTCAATTATTGCAAAGTGGCCAAGTTTTCATTTATTTTCCAGCCTAAGAAATAAAGAATAAGTAACCTGTTTGTAGCTGAATCATTAGTAGGGTGGACATCCATGTTAATGCTTTAACTTGAGTTATAAGTGATATTCTCAGTTCTTTTAGTGCTGTGACCATCATTAAGTGCTCATTTTGAAAGTATTTAACATCATAACATTTTTCTGCTCAGGCTGGAGAGCTTAGTTATGCTAAATGGTGTTGTTCTTACTTAGTTTACCTACATCTTATAAGATCATTGTCAATATGTAGTGAAGTCTAAAGATACAGTAGTGCTCCCTCAATCCTGTTCAGAGATAAGGTGTTCCTCAGAGTTCAATGCTGGATCGATTCTCTTTTCTCTGTATTTGCAACTACTAGACGCAGTACCCGACAGATAATAGAATAAAAAATATATTCTATCTTTTGCCCTTCATTCACTTTTCTTCTGTATTTGTGTGTGAGAACATCTCTTAACTGGCACTCCATTCCTCGAGCCTCTTTCTCAGACTCTCTCATTATTTCTGAGGTGTCCTTCTCACCTCCACCTCCTGTCTGGTTTTACACTTTCCGTCTATGAAGGCAGCGCCCTCAGCATGACTCTTACGCTTTTACTCCTCCCCATGCTTCTCTCACTCCCACTTCCTCTTTTGTCACTTCCACAGAGTGAAACTGACCAGTCAGATCAAAAGAGGGACTGGACACACAGACCTTAGTGTTTTATCATATACAGTAGTAGATTAGGACGGTTTAAGATTCATTTTTATTGGATTCCTGATGATACTCACCCGTATTTAACATTTCCACCAGACACTACTGCTTCAATTACATAATTAATCATCTGCTTTACTGATGTAAAACAGTAGAGAGGTGATCATCATTTGTGTTTGAATAAAAAAATGCTTAAGGATATTTAGTAGAGAGTCTGTTATTAGCAAAAGGTTTGAATTGGAGTTTACAGTATGTGTATCCTTCTAAAATGTAGATATTGATTTTGATGAGGATTTAACTTTCATTTGTCGTGATTGTTTGCAGCTTTCCATAAAAGTCCAGACACAAAAAAAAAAAATCATTCAAGTGTCAGAAATGTTGGGATGTAACATTAAATAAAGTGAGATGTAGCCATAGTCAAATGTCTATCTTTTATAACATGACTTAATGTGAAATTAATAGTTGAAGCTTTATTGGTATGATTTCACACCACATAATATTAGGGTCAGTAGATCCCAACATAGAGAGAAAATTGAAATATCTACAGAAAACCCATATGAATAGAGAGAATGGCAAACTCCTCCCAGGAGTACAACAACCCTAAACCTTCATGATTTTGGATAGTTTTCAAAGAGAGCTTATCAGAGAGGTGGTACAAAAGTCAGTTAGTCTGATACCACAAAATAAGCTTTGATCTTTACTGTACTGTATTTGTATCCTGAAATTTAGGAACGCTGAATTGTAAACTTTTTCTTTAGCTGTTCCTTTTCACTTACCATTAAGTGCCCAATCTATCTAAATATGTTATCACTGCTACATTAATACTGATGGTTCATATTTAACTGATATTAGCGACTTGGTGCAGTTCTTTTGCATTCATTTGGCGTTTTTGAATATGATAAATTTACTTATTACATTGTTTTTTGGTTTGACATTTTATAACATTTTTGTGTTTTTATATTTATCACTCTGATGCCATTTTGTTCATTTATGGGCGCCGACATTTGTTAATGGGCTTCCTTGGTATTGAGGTTATTGAGGCCCATGATGTCTTAAAGGCAACGGGATACATTTCAGCAATTAGGCCACGACTCCATCCAAGATTGCGGATATCACCCTTGTTCTTTGCAGTTCAAAAAAACCTTTTTCCTTTGTACTTTAGTTATAACTTTTTCCTCTCATTTTTGACTTTGATTTTTTTTTCTTTCACATGTTACGATTTTGGTGCTGAAATACTGAACTCCCGTTTACTATCTTTATTTGCCCTTTGACCCTATCTCTTCTCTTGATCAATTTTTTCATCGTGTTCTAATTGTCCACCTTAGCTCAAGAGTTCAATGACAGGGGAATACTCTGGGTGACTGTAATTGCTATTGTGCCCCAGATATTATATGACTACAGCCCTCTTTTTGAAAAATACCTGCCACATGAATCTTTGGAGATGGTCTCACCTGTAGCACACTTGCATACAAAGCACGGCCCTTTTTAAGATGTTTCCAAAAAAATATTCCATCCTGATGCCCTTTTCCTCCACAGCTCTTCAAATCCATCCTGATACCATATCCAAGCGGCAGATTGACTTTTATTAATGTTGCAATATAAAAACTGCCTTTACCTGATCACTTTTCAGTCAACGTTTATTATAGTTATTCTTCTTGTATCACTTTGATATCAATACAATAATACAATACAGTTTATTTTTGTATAGCCCAAAATCACACAGGAAGTGCCACAATGGGCTTTAACAGGCCCTGCCTCTTGACAACCCCCCAGCCTTGACTCTCTAAGAAGACAAGGAAAAACTCCCAAAAAAACCTTGTAGGGAAAAATGGAAGAAACCTTGGGAAAGGCAGTTCAAAGAGAGACCCCTTTCCAGGTAGGTTGGGCGTGCAGTGGGTGTCAAAAGAAGGGGTTCAATACAATACAATACACAGAACAGAACAAATCCTTAATAAAGCATAATAATAAAAATTTTAGAAGTACAGAGCAGAATTTAACAGTAGATGATATCATATAATAAGATTTTGATATTTTTAGAGTGCTGGAGACCTCATCCGTCAAGCTGCCTCCCCATTTGGCCATTCCACGGCTGAAACGTTGCTCGGCCAGCCAATCCGATGAAAGGGCCCCTCTTTCCCATGATTCCTGTGATCCTCCACCAGGGATGACTTTACCATAGGTAGGCAAACAACTTGGCAGGTGGGCCGTGGCACCAATTGCCACATTTGAGTACCGAGAACAGAAACAGAATAGGTGAGGGTTAGTATTCAATTATACTTATCATGTTACTTATGTTTTAGTGCTAATGACTAACAACAGAGATGCAGTCTGTACAGTTAATCAGCAGCTCTAGTCAGGATATGCTAAACTGAAGTAGTGAGTCTTCAGCCGGGATTTAAAGGCTGGGACCGAAGGGGCATCTCTTATAGAAGCAGGAAGACCATTCCACAGTTTAGGGGCCCTGTAACTAAAAGCTCGACCTCCCACTGTTATTTTATTAATCCTTGGAATCATAAGCAGACCGGCATCTTGAGATCTTAATGTGCGCTCAGGTTTGTAAGTCATGATAAGTTCAGACAAGTAAGCCGGACCTTGGCCATTTAATGCTTTATATGTTAAAAGGAGGATTTTGAAATCTGCCCTAAACTTAACCGGGAGCCAGTGTAAGGATTTAAGAACTGGAGTTATGTGTTCATATTTTCTTGTTCTTGTAATAATTCTTGCAGCCGCATTTTGGATTAACTGGAGGCTGTATAAAGAACAGTTTGAACAGCCAGTGAACACCGCATTACAGTAGTCAATCCTACTAGAGATAAATGCATGAATTAATTTCTCACAATCCTGTTTATTTAGAAAGCGCCTTAATTTCCTAACATTTTTAAGATGGAAGAAACATGTTTTGGACAACTTTGTAATATGTGCTTTATATGACATGCTAGAATCAAAGATAACTCCGAGATTGCGGGCTGATTCAGTAAAATTAATTGGGATTCCAACTGAGTTAAATGTCGACAAAATATTGCTGTGATCAGCGTCATTCCCTCCAACAATTAACATCTCTGTTTTATCTGTATTTAAAGACAAGTAGTTCTCATTCATCCATTCCTTTAATTCACTAACACAACTAATTAAAGACAACATCGGAGAAACTTCATTTGATTTAAATGAAAGGTATAACTGGGTGTCATCTGCATACGAGTGAAAATTAACATTATGTTTCCTAATGAGAGATCCCAGTGGAAGCATGTAAAGTGAAAACAGTAAAGATCCCAGTACTGAGCCCTGTGGGACACCATATTGAACTTCTGTGTATAATGATGGAGTACTGTCAGCACATTTCTGTACATATTGGAATCGATTTGATAAATAAGAACTGAACCAAGCGAGCACGTATCAGCAGTGTTTAATATCGAAAAAGTTCTATCTGTACATAAGATTTATTTAAAAATTGTAAGTACCATTCTGACATTCTAATTATTTGCTAAATTACGATGAACATAGCTGACTGACAAAATGTCCATTACTTCTATAGTTACATAACCGCAAAAACGTAAATTGAGTAATGGGAACGTTCTGCAGCAACCAAGGAAATGAAGAATGTAACCCAAATTTTATATAAGAAAAGAAAGTTGATATATATGAAACTGACTTCTTAATATTCATCAATTTATATTTTCTATATTATAATGCCCATTTGAAACTTCCATCTGCTTGTGTCATTCCGTAAATTGGAAGTGTCAGAAAGACAGCTTGTCAGTTCTGATTTACTTAAGGTGTTCTTTAAAATTTGCCTTATTTTCTTTAAAAGTTTAAATAAATTATTCTGAACCATATGTGACCAATCTGTAGAGTTTAATTAATAAATAAATGTTCTCAAATCGTGAGCCTTTTTCCTGGCTGCTCTGACTATATGCATATGCAAAACATAATGAGTACTCACCTTTTGACACTCAATGCTTTTATATATTGAAGAGCAGTGACAAAGACACGCTAAATATGCAATTTTAACAGCAAATGTAATGAAGCAGAGTGCTGTACTTCTGCCTACAATTATTTAAGTGGTTATTAATTGGGGACATTTTTATTTTTGCTTTTTTGAGATGTGTCATTGTTTCCTTGTAACTCTTAACAACATGAAATAATTAAGCACTTTATCCATGTGGAAATAGCATAGGCATTTTATATCATAACCTTTAAAATAATATTATTATCTAACCGTTAATTTATGCATGCACTTATTTCATTAGGGGTTGCACTGGCAGCATTAGGTGCAAAGCAGGAATCATCCCAGGATGGGACGCCAGGTTATGTCCTCCTTCATTGATGGCTAGTCTGGAGTCACCTTTTAATCCAATATGATGTATGTGTCTGAGATGTGGGTAGACATTGAAGGAAATGGAGAAAACTTACTCAGGCTTAGGGAGAACATGCTAACTCTGCACAGTCAGTGAGTGAGTGAGTATGTGAGATGAGGATGGAACCCTAACAGTAACCCTTACAGTTGGGAGACAGCGGCCATTACTGCACGACACTCTTTAAAGTTTTATATGAAATGTTTTATCTCATAAACCCCTTGAAAGCTGTAGTCACTTGGAACTAAAGTCAATCGTAGAACTTAAAAAAGATATGCATGTGTACATGAAGTAAAGCTTTCCGGCTAATGACAAGTGAAAACCAAGAATATAAGATTATAAGACAAAGGCACTAAAGATGTGCCATGAAACCAGCAACGTTTCAAGCACTGATTTTTATCTACAAGCATGTCAATGCTCGACTTTTATTAAGTTAAAACTTTGATTTTTCATAAAGGTTTTAAGGCTTGAGCGCAAATGGGCTTTTTCCTTTGATAAAACTTGCACTTAAGAAAAATTACTTTCCTGATAGAAATGATAGTAACAAAATGAAGCTTTTCTGAAACTACAAATACTTTTCATATTATATAGCTCCTTTCCATATTAAGTGCCCCCCTAAAGCACTTTACAGTACAGATATGTGAAAGACCTATATACATTTCATTTTTACAGAGGCATGTGAAGAGGCTTGCTCAGAATCACACAGTTAGTGTAAGGTGGGTTTGTCCATTGTCCTATCAACTACTCCACACAGATTGTTTGTAATAACAGTACAGCGAATATTGTTTCAAGCGTTTATTATGACACATAAGTTGTGCACATAGACATCTTAATGCACATTCATGTCATTTGGCCTATCTGACGTCCTCAGCTGGTTATAACAGTTTAGAGCAGGGGTGTCAAACTCCGGGCCTGGAGGGCTGCAGTGGCTGTAGGTTTTCATTCTAACCCTTTCCCTAATCAGTGACCAGTTTTTACTGCTAATTAACTTGTTTTCCCTTCATTTTAGTAGCCCTGTTTTTAAGGATTCAGTGCTCTGAATTGATTCTTTTCTTCATTAAATGGCAGCCAAACAGAAATGAGATGTGAAACAAGCCAGGAGATGACCAGGGATTTCAAAACTCCAACCAATTTCACTCCAACCAGTTCTTTAATGAGAGCCAATTCTTGCTGTTGATTAAACCAATTACTTAATTCAGCTTGTTGCTGCTCTCATTCTGCCACAGCAGACATTTTCAAAACTGTTGATTTTCTTTTTTTTCTAAGAACACCGTCAAGATGTTTTGGTGACCTGAGAGATCAACCTTACTGAGGCCCTCACCTTTCTTTATGTTCATATAACGTGGTTAGCTGGTGATGTGGCAGTTTGTTTTGTGTCTCATTACTGTTTGGCTCCTCATTAAGGAAAAAGAAAGAACTAAGGAGTCTGAGTCAAGTTCATTAAAACAAAGGCAAAAGAAGTTAATTAGCAGCAAAAACTGGTCACTAATGAAGAAGATGGTTAGAATGAAAACCTGCAGCCACTGCAGCCCTCCAGGACTGGAGTTTGACACCCCTGGTTTACAGTCTTGTCTAAAGTGTTGCTTGCCACAGCTCTGTTGCCACATTTCATACCTACAAGTTCCTAAGGCTAATGGTGTTTATTTCCAGGATGAAAGTCTTGGCACAATAATTCATTGATTAGTATTGCTGCCTGTGGCTGGCATTTGAATTCAAGCCTGGCCACTCTTTTTATGGAGATTCCACCTTCTCATTGTAACTACAGTGGTGCTTGAAAGTTTGTGAACCCTTTAGAATTTTCTATATTTCTGCATAAATATGACCTAAAACATCATCA
The DNA here is from genome assembly GCA_026402145.1 of Polypterus bichir lapradei. Lineage (NCBI taxonomy): Eukaryota > Metazoa > Chordata > Cladistia > Polypteriformes > Polypteridae > Polypterus > Polypterus bichir. Next base: position 278,977 of record JANRMT010062801.1, on the reverse strand, counting down.
GATTTTCACTCAAGTCCTAAAAGTAGATAAAGAGAAACCAGCTAAACAAATTAGACAAAAATATTATACTTGATCATTGATTTATTGAGGAAAATGATCGAATATTACATATTTGTGAGTGGCAAAAGTATGTGAACCTCACGGATGATCAGTTAGTTTGAAGGTGAAATTCGAGTCCGGTGTTTTCAATCAATGAGATGACAATCAGGTGTGAGTAGACACCCTGTGTTATTTAAAGAACAGGATCTATCAAAGTCTGCTCTTCACAACACACGTTTGTGGAAGTGTATCATGGCACGAACAAAGGAGATTTCTGGGGACCTCACAAAAAGAGTTGTTAATGGTTATCAGACTGGAAAAGGTTACAAAACCATCTCTAAAGAGTTTGGACTCCACCAATCCACAGTCAGACAGATTGTGTACAAATGGAGTAGACTCAAGACCATTGTTACCCTCCCCAGGAGTGGTCGACCAACAAAGATCTCTCCAAGAGCAAGGCGTATAATAGTCGGCAAGGTCACAAAGGACCCCAGGGTAACTTCTAAGCAACTGAAGACCTCCCTCACATTGGCTAATGTTCATGTTCATGAGTCCACCATCAGGAGAACACTGAACAACAATGGTGTGCATGGCAGGGTTGCAAGGAGAAAACCACTGCTCTCCAAAAAAAACATTGCTGCTCGTCTGCAGTTTGCTAAAGATCACGTGGACAAACCAGAAGGATATTGGAAGAATGTTTTGTGGACAGATGAGACCAAAATAGAACTTTTTGGTTTAAATGAAAAGCATTATGTTTGGAGAAAGAAAAACAACGCATTCCAGCATAAGAACCTTATCCCATCTGTGAAACATGGTGGTGGTAGTATCACGGTTTGGGCCTCTTTTGCTGCATCTGGGCCAGGACGGCTTGCCTTCATTGATGGAACAATGAATTCTGAATTATATCAGAGAATTCTAAAGGAAAATGTCAGGACATCTGTCCATGAACTGAATTTCAAGAGAAGGTGGCTCATGCAGCAAGACAACGACCCTAAGCACACAAGTCGTTCTACCAAAGAATGGTTAAAGAAAAATACCTTAATCCAATCGAAATGTTGTGGAAGGACCTGAAGCGAGCAGCTAATGTGAGGAAACCCAGCAACATCCCAGAGTTGAAGCTGTTCTGTATGGAGGAATGGGTTAAAATTCCTCCAAGAGAGTGTGCAGGAATGATCAAAAGTTACCGGAAACGTTTAGTTGCAGTTATTGGGGGGTCACACCAGAGTAAAGGTTCACATACTTTTGCCACTGACAAATATGTAATATTCAATCATTTTCCTTAATAAATAAATGATCAAGTACTGTATAATATTTTTGTCTCATTTGTTTAGCTGGTTTCTCTTTATCTACTTTTAGGACTTGAGTGAAAATCTGATGATGTTTTAGGTCACAAACTTTCAAGCACCACTGTATATATTTTTTCTTTAGGTGTAGGCCTCTCTAGGTATTCCAATTTTCCTCCCACATCCCATATAGCAGCAAATCCAAGCACCAGTGCTGAAAGTACCCAACACCACCTATGGTACGGGTATACCGTCTACCATCCTGTAGATTACAGGCTTCATCAAAGAAATCTTTCATTTGTTTATTTGTTCTTTATTTTTGTATCAGAAAAGACACACTAAAAACTGATTTATTTTGTTGGCGATAGGTAAACCTGTGAGGCAGGCTTCAAATAAAGTAACTTTGTCATTTCATGCAGGCATGTACCCTGTATTTTAAACTCAACTCACCTCGCAAAGGCAGAGGTTAGCTTGGTATTAAGGTACCTGCCTTTTGTTTTTTATCTTACCTTCTTCCCACATTGCTCTAAGGATTAGAAATTCACACTAGATTATTGTAACCTTTATGGAACATAAATCAGAAGGAACAGCGTGCTCAACAGGCTTTAGAACCATCTGGAAAAATGTCATTGCCTGGCAGCCAGTACTCTTGCCCAGCTACTGCGTCTTGCTTCTTAATCAGAACACGTCTTCAAGAAGAAAGGGGGGGCAGTGATGTTGAGCAGGGTGGCTTGCGGCTCACCTCAGCTGCTACTGGGTCTTTTAGTCCTTGTAGAATTAAATCACCTGTCTTTGCATCTCATGCAGTCATCTGCTTCTTTTGTTTCAGATTTGCTGCTGAAAATTGTTATCACTCCAATGCAAGAGGTTGCTGGGGGAAGGCTGAGTTGGTATGCTGTAAGCCTACTCTCCTGTGTAGCCAATTATAAAAAAGTAATTAGTCAAAATGAATATTTTCAAAAGTGTTAATTAAATCTGTTTTCAAGCCTAATCAAACTAGCTGTGTTGTTCTTGAAACATGTAAAATTAGCAACATTGCAGCGTATTGTATATTAATATTAATACAGAAACATACATATTCTCATATACTTTATAAAATGGTGAGCACACCTTCCAACAAGACCCTTAGTGACTTAAAAAGCAAATATTTTTTTTTTCTCCTAGCTATCCTCTATAATTCCATTTCATTAAACTTTATGCTGATGGCATATTAAATATGTTTCTGTAGCATTTCAATCTTTACTTACAGAGTGCAGTCAGATATTTAGCTTACTTTCATGAAGAAATATAGTTTCTTGAGAAAATAGCTAATCATTTAAAATTAGATTATTTTTTACTTCATATTTTAATACGCTCTTTTCAAGGATATAGGCAGTTCAAATTGCTAACCAGTTTTATTTTATTACTGAGTAGTATCTAAATAAATGGAGTGCTCATGGATCTGGCTTTGAATTGTGTGCCTTGATCGATGTCTGTGTAGAGTTTACGTGGTCTTCCCATGTCTGTGTGGGTTTTCCTCCATGTATACTGCTTTTTCTCCCATATCCCCAAAGACTTGTGTTAGGTTAATTGCCTCTGGATAAATAAGATCTGTGATAAACTAGTGTACTGTCCGGAGCTGGATCCCAACCTGCACCCAGTGTTGTCATGATACGCTCCAGCTCCCAACAACCCTGAAATAGAAAAAAACAAAATAAATGAGTTTATGCAATTCATCAATCAAAAGCATGCTAAATGTTGGAAAGGGATAGCCGGAATAAATAAGCTGGGCTCCAATCTAGTGTCTTTTCCTCTCTTGCACGTAATGATGCCATGATAAATTAGATTAGAGGTTAGGTTAGATAAACATTATTGATCCAAAAGGGAAATTCAGATACATACAGTAGCAGAAGCATAAAAAGCAAGGATACAGACTCACAGGGCAGATGCTACAGCCAATCAATCAATCAATCAATCAATCAATCAATCAATCGATAAACATAACAAGTACATCAGGTGGAAGCAGTGAATTGCCTGGTAGGGTTCTGCAGAAAAGATCCCCAGAGGTGTTTCTTAGCACACAATGTTGGAATGAGCCTGTGGGTAAAAGTCCTCGAAAGACAGCGCCTCCTTGGGAGGATGACGGACATATTTAATGGTGACATCCAATTTTGCCATCATTCTCTTTTCCACAACAGCTTCCAGTGTGTCCAGCATTCACCCTGTGATGGAGCAGGCTTTCCTGATAAGTTTGTTCAGGCATTGTGCATCCTTTGTGCTCAGGTTGCTTTCCCAGGAGACCGCAGTGCAGAACACCACACTGTCTACTATGGACTGGTGGAACATTTCCAGAAGCTGGTGGCACACATCAAAAGACCTGAGTCTCCTTGACAAGTCCAGTCGCTCTGGCCCTACCTGTACAGTGCCTCTGTGGTGTTAGACCAGACCAGTTTGTTGTGTATATGGACCCCCAGGTACTTCTAGCTCTGAACCACTCCCATGTCCCACCCGTGAATGCTGACTGGTCTCAAAGGATCTTTTGCACATTGGAAGTCCACTGCCAGCTCTTTTGTCTTGCTGATGTTGAGTTGCAGGTTGTTGTCCCTACACCACAAGACAATGTCCTCCACAACTTTTTAGTACTCTGACTTGTCTCCATTATTAATGCAGCCTATGACAGATGGGTCATCGGAAAATTTCTGTAGATTGCAAGCACTGGTATTGTGCTGGAAGTCCATTGTGTAGTGGGTAAGCAGGTAGGAAGAAAGGACAGTACCCTGAGATGCTCCAGTAGTACACACCACCATTTCTGACACACAGTCCTTCAGCTTCACAAACTGCTGGCTGTTGGTCAGGTAGACCATGATCCAGGAGATTTTGGGAGCATCAAGACTCAAAGCCTTCAGCTTTAAAATCTGTGAAACTACATTGGGTTAAGTAGGTTAAAAATGAATGGATGGGTGGATGTGTAGAACATTATATAGTTAGTGTCTTTATCCATCCATTCATCCCTCTCTGAACACACTTTCTTGGAGATGTGACAGGAACCAACTCAACTTAGGATGGCACAAACTCACTTACAAAGGGCCTGTTTAAAGTCACCGGCTAACCTAACATAAAATTCTCTAGAAAGGAGGAGGAAAATCAAAGTACCCCGATAACCAGTTAGACATTGTGCAAACTCCACACTCGAAGACAGTGGCCAGGTTTCAACTAAAGTGAACTCCAGTATATGACAACTATGCTAATCTAAGTGTGCAGCTCATTGATATGTTTCCATTTCTGATCTGCCTAATGACATGACTACAAAATCGGAATGTCTAAATTTAGAGAGACCTGTATTCAGCACTCTATTTCAAAAGCTCTTAGGATAACTGGGTGGCTTTAGCTCTTCTATGGCACAGAAAACAAGACAGCTAGAGTGCCATCTGTTTATAAGTTATGAACAGCAACAGAAAAATGTGAAATTTCTGCTTTTGTAAGCCTTTTACATGTACATGTACATGTACAGTATCTATTGTTTCATGCACATCTATAGTGCTATGTACTTCCCAGTCATCGAGTGAGATAAGGTACCACAAATGGGCACAAATGTAGGATTATAGTGAGTCATTAAAAAATGCTTTTTATGCCTGGGAGCCAGAAATAGATATTGGCAACAAAGGCAGACTTTGCTACAAGACACCTGAATCTATGCATATTCAATCATATTACTCTGATTGTGTGAAAAATGTTTTCGAAAATATGTCACCAACTCAAAGAAATGGCAGAAACCTTTCACAGCTGGAACATTTAAGAATTTTTTTTTCTGCTTAGCTGCTTCCCAGGCAAAATGTTGTTTTCATGGATTTAGTTCTCTGCAATAAAGACTGCAGTATTCAGACAATAAAATGTTGTCTTAATCATTACAGCACAGCATCATATTTTTGTAAATTAAAAAGTTTATATACATATTGTTAGAGTGTTAATGATAAAAAAGTAAAAATGGGAAATGGGTTGTACATTCTGGTTAAAAAAGACAAACTAATTCACACACATGCCGCATTGGATGTTTGTGGATCTTCACATGCCATCTCCTATGCTGAGTCAGCGCTGAACCAGTTAGCTATTGGCAAAGTTTTCCAAGATGCAAATCCTGATAATCCTGCTAATCACTCTTCTTCCTCATCCTCTTCCCTTTGTTTCAATTAGAATACAGTCCACCTCGAAGCCCCTTAGCTACAACAAACAAGCCACTTCATCTTCTTAAAGTAAGAAAAATTGCATCATTACCTGCCACTAATTGACTATTTATTTATTTTTTTACATTGTTAATTTACTGGTGCATTGCCATCTATTTACTTTGAATTTTAGGCATTAAATCAAATTTATTTAAAATTTCAGCAGAAAAGTGTCCTGTCTCCACCCCTCTTTTGTAATTTTTATAACAGTTATATTTGTTCTTATAACCATTTGTCCATAATGAAACCTTTTCTAATCAATTTAGGTTTTGTATTGTAGTTTTCCTGCCATATTGTTTTTATCCTTAAGTTTAATGATTGCCTTTGAAAGAGCTAAATAAATACCCAATTATTCAAATAAGCAAAACCTCCTATTATATTTATCAATGGTGCAGATGATATCAGTAAACAAGGCACGTTTCTGTGAGATAATATTCATACTTTAATGTAATCATTGCTTATGTTTACTTGCAGAGACACAACCTGAATGATTCAAATCAGTGTCCATACAGCAAGCTTAGCTTCAGTTTAACAGAGAAAGAGAGAGCGAGATGTCTGTGTAATTTAAATAATGCAGTCTTCTTAATCCAACTAAGGTGTTCTTTAGAAGTATGTGCACGGCTTTTGTCCTCTTCTTCACTGGGGTGCATTTTAGGAGATGCTTTACTTTTGTCCTCGGATAGCAAAATACTTTGGTGTGGCTTCAGTATTGCCTATGTCTTCTCTCTGTCATTCCTGTAGTGTTTTTAAGGCCGAAGTAGAGACACACTCAGAATAACGTTTCTAAAGCTGTTAATTTACTAAGCCTGTTCAACTAACTCTCCGTACAAAGTTCAATACCACACCCTTCCCTAAAGATATCATACATCCCAAAAGATGCAGACCATAGTAATCAATATCTGAACATAAAATAATTGTCAAAAGCATTACTGTGTCATCTATCTGTCTTAAAAGTCATTTGTCATCCTTCTCTTTCAAAAGCAGTATCAATTGTCTACATAAAGCCAATAGAGTCGATTTCTTTTATACCTTATCTTGAGGGCTATTTTTAGTAAGGGGTATCAGTCAAAAATGAACAACTGAGAATTGCTTTGGTCCTACTCTTCTGTTAACCTGGATTTATTATAAGCTAATTATAAGATACAAGATAAACAACAAAAGTTCCCAAAAGCCTTAATTCCAAATCTTCTAACAAGTATATATACACACTGGTTAGGTTATCTGAGCTTAAGTATATATATTCTATGAGATAGTAACACATTTTTAACATTTGCATATCCTTCCCATAATTCTCATTTTATTTACTTCCAAGAATTTACCACTCTCTGTTCAAACAGATTGTTATTCCCATCAATTTGTTTAGCTGATGGCTCAAAAGAAGAACAAATCTAATGCTCACTTTTCTGAAGCGGTTTAAAATTTGGCCCAAAATGTCTTCTCAAGCTTTTACCTCTCTACTCTTATAAGCCTATCTTTTCTGTCTCATGTAGAAAGTCAACCTCTACAGCTGCTCCCCTTACCTTAATAGCATGATGTCACGGCCTGCCTGTCAGTGACTGTCACATGTCCTGTTCACAAGGAATAGTAGTCACTTACGAGCTCTATAATATAGCTTTGGCCTTGATCACACTGTCTATTCACTTATAAGCTACATCATATTACAGGTCTAATTTAATAAACTGAAAAACTTGGATTTTTATTCCCATTACATATAATATTCTCAAACCCCCTTAATCTGATTTAGGGTCCCAGTGGGCTGGAGTTTATCCTTGCTGTACTGGGTGCAAGACAAGAAACCCTTACATGCCATGACTATTAAATGTCTCACTCATGCACAGTTCTACATACAATTTAGAATCAGATATTAATCTTATATGCATGATTTTAGAGATGTGGCAAGAAAATTGGTGTACCGAGACAAAAGCCCACATGGACACCAGGAATCCATGAAAACTCCACAAATATGCAATATGTGACCAGGTGCAGCATTCGAACCCAGGATGCCGATGCAGCAGGACTAACAACAGTGTCCTGTGATGGAAATTATTTTTAATATAATATTGTATAATCTTATACCCATGTTATATAAATATGTTTATATATACTCATATATTACAAAAACAAAAGATTTTCAAAAGCTTCTACCAAAAAATGAGAAAAAGGTGTTTTTCTCATCTTCCTGGCTCTTTCCCAGTCCATAGTATGATTAATTGCTTTCCAATTGTCTTTCTTATCTAGAGACTATAAAACCTAAAGGAATGCCTTTGTTAGCCAGAGAGCCTTAGGTTTAAAGCAGAAGTAACATGTCTCACTGCAATGGATGACTTGAATAAAAGAATAAACAAATATATTGAACCTTTTGCAGAACATTTATTTAAATAAACTCCGCAGCACCACCCAAGTATGAATTAGGATTAAACAGAAATTGTGTGTCTTCCAGTAAGGGGGGTAAAGCAGTGCCAAATTCACTCCCCTTTTTGACCTCACCTCTCCTCCCATCTCTCCTCTCTCTATCTCACACCTTGCCCCTCTCCCTTTCCCTCTCCTTCTCACCTCATAAGTTCAAAATGCTCTAGGCTGTGAAGCAGTTTTAAACGCAGTCCCTAGCCAAGCCAAGAGCTACTTTTAGGGTTGGGGCAGGTTCTGTTTTGCTCCAGGACAGCAAGGTAGAACTCTGTCCTGGTGTATCACGCTGAGCCCTCAGTGGCCCTTAAATGGCAGGTTTTCTCAAGCAGCCTCTTAGGTACCAGCCATAAGGAGGCAACATTGTCCCAGTCTTAGACCACATACCAATCAACAGCTTTAAAATCCTGTTTTGGTCAAACCTCTCGCTTCTTAGTGCTATAAACTATCTACATCAGATAACTGTGTTTGAACTTCCATTCAGTCTTTCATAGCCTCTGTGTCTGTCTAAGGACTGGGTCAAATACCCCTGACAACTGCAGGTGGTAATCTGGGATAGCACTGTACCCTTGTGCCACCCCTCTCTCTCTGTTCCAAACTGGGGCACTTACTTTACTCAGGCACATAACAAATATAACAGGTTTACTGCCCCCCAGCAACCCTTATGTCCCCACATAGACCTGGCCTCTAATGCTGTCTGTGTGCATCTGTCTATTCCTCTGGAGTTCTTCTTTAGGAATTAAAGTTAGCCTGTCATGGCTCCGTGGTACCCTTGTCTTTGGTGACATCCCATCATCTAGGCATATGTTCACGTTGAAAGATTTAGTGAAGCTTCCAGTTCTTTTGCAGTATCATTGTGGCTCAATACAGTAGTTGCTTATTTTTATGCTTGTAACTGAACCAGCACGTGAATAGTGAGTGTATATCTGCTGTATACTGGAATGTCCAATTTCATAGTAGAGTCTTTAAGACGACTCTAAAATAGGCTGGCATTCACTGAGATAATGCTAGCTTAGAGGTAACATATACTTTAAGCCAGTTCTAAGTCTGTCTTTGAAGAAAGGTACTATTGTAGCGGTCAAGTGCCGCTAAGATTCACACCGTCGATGAGGCGGTGATTTATTTATTTTACTGGAGGATTACCAGGGACAACCCCAGCCTTGGAACGACACACACACACACACACTACAGAGACAAAAAAAGAACACGCTGGGAGTTTAAACGATAAAAAGTATAATATTAAATTATAAAAATGAAAACAATAGTACCACCCTGATCCCTTCGGCAATTTTACATTTAACATATAAACACAATAAACACACAGCAAAGTCCATGGAAACCCAAACCGGATGAAATGAAAAGTGGTGCAGTTAAGTCCAGCGATCTGTATGATGAAAGGGAATGGAAAACACAGTCCTACCGGTAGTTGCTGTACGTATGACGACAGATGGATGGTTCAGGAGCGCTCCTTCTTCTGGGAAAGCCAATGAATCCACACAGAGTCCTCAGTAGACAGTAGACAGGTAGACAGACGATCCAGACCCCAACAAACAATACAATCCAGGACACAATGATGATAAAAGCTAAATGGCAGAATTAACGGCAAGCAGTCCAGCAGATACACATAACGCACCAAACACACAAAACAAAACACAAACTTGTTTTCTCTTTGACACCTGCCCTCCTTTTAAACCCCTCTGGCCACCTTTGACCCCAACAGCCCCTGCAAGGACTGCTGGGAGATGCAGTTCTAACTATTAGTAGCATTGCTACACTATACAAGAATATTTAACTTTTATTAATGTCACAGCCCTATAATTCAGGGTCAATGGGTGACATGGCCTATCCAGAAAATGTCAGGCCAAGGCAAGAGAGCACTGGTCCTTCATGAGGCACATCCACACCACCATGCTGTGACTTTCATAAGGTCAGTTTAAAGTTGTCTTCATTACTTTGTGATATGTTTGATTTTCAGGAGTTGGTCTGCTATTTCAGTCAAGGGCTCACTTAATGCTTTAAAAATTTCAAAAATTTAGAATCTGTAGGTACACCTGAGAATGTGGTGATGAAAAAGATTTGGAATCTGAATTTTCTCCAGGCTTATCTACAGAAATGTTACGGAACCAAAAATCAAATTAATGAAGTGTCAGCTGACATTTAGCCAGCTAGATTTGTATGCATTTAACTAAACTAATCAAAAAGAAAATAATGGTCCAAGCCCTAATCCCTGGGGATCACATCTTTTGATATGAAAATTCTGCATATTTCTGCCAATTCTGTACCCAAAATTTTTACTATTTAGTCCAATAACAAATCTCCCATTAAGTACTGCTGCAAAAGCCTTTTGACAATCAAGGTAGATAATGTCTTAAGTAACACGGGTATCAAATATTTTGCTGTTTTATTTGAAAAATAGCATCTTGATTTGCCAAGCCAATGGTAACTGCCTGCTAAACTCTAGTTCTGTCTAGATGCTTGTCAATCCCACCTTTTAGAATGGCTTCCGTATGTGTTCTTTTATATTAAGATAATCTGCCTGCAGTTGTAAAAAACACTTTCTGTTTTATATATTGGTATAACATTGGCTAGCTTCCAGTCCTCAGAAATGTCTCTAGCTTGAGTGCCCACAGCATTTGTCCTTCAGTTTTACTATAAATGCATGATTTGTTCATAGTGGGACACCCTGGTGTTAAGCAAATGCTGGAATTAATTCAGCAGTGTTATTCACCCGTAGTCACTAGAAATATGTCCCAGAATGTTAATTGCAAATTCCCAATACTGTACATAAACATTTTGTGTATCTTCTTTGTCTTCCTAAACCAGAGATTTGCAAACTCTTAAAGTACAAATGTTCTAAAGCAGCTAATTCTGTTCCCTCATATGTTTCCTTAAGAGGCATTAGCTCTCCGGAAATGTGTTCTTTTGAAATTGCAGCACATTAAGTAACTAAACAATATAGTAATATGACATCGTGATTACGGCGGTATAAGAATCACTTGAGAAAAATATACTTTAGCTTACATTTACTGACGGTTGACGCGGTTACAGACGGGAAGCATATGACAAACACTTTTATCCAGGTGGGAGTCTGGATCTACGTAGTCTGCCATTTTTTGTCCCCACGCTGACAGAGCTTTCAGAACGAGGTCCGACACTTGCTTCGAAGGGTTTGGCTGTTGTCCAAGCCTTTTAATACTGTCTGCTTCACTTGCTGGTCTTCTCTGTCTCCAAACAAGGGTAGGTAGGGACTGAACTCCTCTTCCACAAAATACAGAAATATCATAATGCTTACATGCCGGTTCTCATTCTCCCAACAAGGAAAGAAGATTTTGTACTAACAGAGGACAGAAATACTGTACTGTGTGTAAGCTGGCTATACAATCCTCCAGTTGTCTTTGGCTATCTAGTCTAAGCTTGGCTAGCAATTCTAAATGCTGTGTCCCTGTGTGCCAAACTTAGCATGCAAATGTGAATGAAGCTTATAATAGTATTGTCTAGATATAGTGACATAAATATTAAAGAAAAAATGTATTATAACATCATAGAAAGTGGTGTTTTGCCCAAGAGATTTCTTCAGAGATCCACAATTTATATCAAGACAATTTCGACTTACGATCTTCTTTATTCTAGCCTCCTGCTGCCAAATGGAGATATATTGTGTTAGCTAGAACATGTTATGATTTTGCTTACTTTTTATGAAAGGTATTGACTTTTATGTCATTGAGTAATGGACTTGCGTTGAGTATTTATGTCTATAAATGTTTGATTATGTATTCTAGTGTTGCCATGTTATATCTTTAAGACTGTGCTCTGAACATGCACTCAATAAAAAGCTTAATATCCAATAACAATAATCAGAATACTGTTTAATACTATCCAACATAGCATTTTGATCAAAATTTGAAGGAATTTTTCAAGCATTTTTCATAACAGCTGTGGACGCGGCCCGGACACAGACAGGCAGACATGTTGTTAAATTCACCACCACACGTTTATTTACACTATTTACAATTTAAGTCAGTGCACACAAACCCCCAAACACAGTCCTGGCCACAATATGCCTTTCTTCGGGCCGCCTCCACTCTCCTCTCTCTTGCCTTGTCCTGCCTCCACCCGACTCCAGCCCTGAATGAATGGAGACGGCCCCTTTTATCCAGTTCCCGGATGAGCACCAGGTGTTCCCGGCATTCCTCCTCTGGCCACGACCCAGCGTGGCAGAAGTGCCGGCTTTCCTCCTGGCTGCTCTCCGGGCGCCGTCCTAAATCTTCCCCCCAGCACTTCCTGGTGTGGCGGAAGTGCTGGGGTAACAGGTCCCCAAGGCATTGGGGCGCCTCCTGGCGGTGACCACGGGCCCCTACAGAGTAGGGCTTCCATGCCCTCAACCCGTGGCCCCCAGAGCGACCAGGAAGGCGGCCCGCACGTGATCCAGGGTGGGCGTAGACCCACACCCGGTCCCTCATGGCGTCCCGGCCGGGTCGTTGCCCCTGGCATCCCTGACACAGCGTAACATTCAAAATCCAATCCACTTCAAATCAGGGTTGTACCTGGCTGGAATCCCAACAGTACTGAGAAATTGACAGAAACCAACTCTGGAAAGGACGCCAGTCCATTGCCACCTTCTCGCAAACAGAGAAACAGAGAAAAACTAAAATACTTTTTGAAAACCCAACAGGGACTTGGGGAGATGATGAGATACCCACACAAACTCCCTGGCATTACCAACCAACTTACCACCATTTTTTTAATGCATTAATAAATTAAAGTACAATGAATTCTCCATAATCTTTATATATAATACACTACCATGGCTGTTCGTTTGTCTGTCCAGGATTTTAAAATCACCTGTGGCTCACAAACCGTTTAAACTATTGACCTGAAATTTGGACCACATATACTATGTGACGTCTGCTATCCGCTTTCGTGGTGATGATGGACCTCCAAGGTTATTCCTCTTTTTATTTTTATTTTATTGTAGAATCAACTCTCAGCAGCGGTCAGCAGGGCGGCTGTGCGGCACATGCATACGAACTCCGTTCTCATCACTACCACCTTCGCAATCACTTCCCCTACCTCTTCATATCTTAAATCATTCTTGAAGCAGACTGAAGACTTCAGTGCCAGCTTAAGTGAAAAATTAAAGAAAATGTACTAAGTAATTGCAACACATAAGCTGACTTAATCAGTTTTAACACCAAAAGATGCCGACAGAAGAAGAGAAGAAGCGGGCCGCTAGGGTGGAAAAAAGAGAAGCTGCTCAGGAAGCAGCAAGCGCATCAACCTCTGAGCAAACGAATGATAAACGTGCAGAGAAAGAGGATGAAAACTAGGAATGCTCAAGTCAAGTGGATTCACTGCACGTTATTGATATAGCACTGCGCCGTTACTGGTGTATAATATTTACCTTTAATCTTAGTCTTTTTTTTCCTCCTCTCCTTCTTAAAGGTCCTATGGCTAATTCTCTGGTTGCAGATTTGAAGATGAGATGATGGGGTTCAGTGTTTTGAATTCTGTGACAAATGCTGGTAAAACGCATACAAAACTTGTTTGCTGGTGAACTGTGTAGACACTATAATCATTCACCACAAATCTTCAAATAAATATGCTTTGTAATTGATTTTGATGATCTATGGTTTGCAATTGATTACATTATTAATGAGCATCTAATGCTCCAACCCTTGTGAATAAACAGCATTGTGTAATTTCGTTAGAAAGACATGACAGGTGTAATTAACTTCTCAGGCACTGGTTTGTTACCATATGGTTTATAGGGTCAGTATTGTCACATGTAGAGAGTACCTGCATGTGTTTGTGAAGGGTAGTATCCATGTTTCATGTTGTGACCTTCACACCACTGCCTTGCTCTGTGCTTTTCATTGAAAACTGATGGCTGTTTCCAGATGTCCCTCTTTTTTCATCAAGTACCTGCCTTGCATATTTTGAGAATATACAACACCCCATCAGACTGGGGGAGAACCTTTGTATTTGTTGGATAATTTTGCATTTACAATTACTCTGAATCTGCTGTCATGAAAAATATATCATATATTGTACACCACACTGGTTGTGCTGTGGTATCTAAACTGGAAGAGCACCATTTCACCCTCCATAACTAGTCTTATTTTACCTGAAGTTATAAAAGTTCAATTTTTCTGCAAAGAGTGTCCAAAAACATTTTAATAATTTAAAAAAGAATTTATTAATGCTCTGCTTAAATAGAGAAAATACAAAGACCACACTTTATGGCTTCCTAAATTGATTTATTATTCTAAAGTGTCTTCAAGATAACCTGAATTTAAAAATAATCTTCTTGGGAGGCTTAATGGTTTCGCACAGTACTATATCCTCAAGTCGGGTTCCCTTTGCTTGAAGTTTCACAGTTTACTTCAAACTCTAAGCAGAGATGGGAGAATCAGGAAAAAATGGAATAATGTCAACACTGCAAACTTTACAGTGGTTCTTCACAGCAGAGAGCAGTAGACCCAGTAAATTCAGTGGTGCCTTCTTCAGGATCCAGCTGGTTTTAGAGCACAGCCTGTGACATCCTCATGAGTCACCCTCATGAACATAATCATAAAAGGCAATACAAAATTTTATTGAGTATCTTGTAAAGATTTGAATTTGGCCTTCTGTCACTTTGTTTCCAATCATAACAGACAGGATTCAGCCTTATCTGAAGATGGATGTTGCAGGACTAAGTTAGGAGACAAGTTTGACTGTCTGGTGAGAACCACATGTGTTACGTTGCTCAGCCCTCTCTGACAAATCATTTAAATATTTATCATCATTTTGGTCACACACATATATATGTGAATATGGGTGTGTGTATTTGTGTGTACATAGATAATGTAACAATAAACACAAATGAATAAAACACCTAGGAGTAATTCCTTATTAGTGAATTGCTTGAAAGTCTGAATCAACAGTGCATTAAAGTCCTCGAATCCACCAGATTTGCATTTTATCTTAAAGACTGAGCCTTCACAAGTCTTCATCTTGTGTGAATATGTACAGTAAGTTTCTAGCTGTGCTTCTGTATGGGCTTTTTGTATGGTCAATTAAAATTTTAAGCGAGCATCACATTACACAACTTATGTTCATAGGCCTGACAACTGACATTGCTGACATTGCCGATTAAGTTACACAACTAGGAATCACAGGGAATGACAAACTAGATAGATAGAACCCAGATGAAAAAAAGTGAACACAGAAAATGTATGCATTAACGGAAAATCCATGAAACCATGAAAATTTGATGATTTCCATTTTTTTTTTGTATTTCATTGATTACTGTCTCTGATTTAGTTCTGAATGAATGAACTATGATTGTGCTTTGTGATTAACTGGCATCCCTTCCAGATCTGATTCCTGCCTTGCATGGCACCTGATGCTGATGATATAGATTCCAACTTTCATTCCCCTGCACTAAACATAAGCTGGTTCAGAAAATGGATGGGTGAAGGCACTTATTATATATCCATGTTAGTGACTATGTTTGGACTAGCCATACTAAAGCAAAGCTGATAAACACAAAATTCTCATGGTCTGCCAGACCTTACCTTGGTGTTATAAGCACTGATGAGTATCAGTTGTTGTCTGCATCATATACAGCAGCTGAATTCAAGTTTTAATGACCTGGGAGTGATGGTCTAGAGGCTCAGTATCTAGAGCTACTGACGTATAACTGCAAGAAACTAGGTTTATATTCTATTCAAGCATGCAGAAGTCAAACAAGAAGTTTAAAAAAATGCTTTAACTGAGAGTTATTAAAGAAAGTAAAACATTCTGGTCAAGTCCCACTGTGTTAGTACCAAAGCCTGATGGGACCTAGAGGTGCTTCCAAAAGGCTGACCTGCATATAAATCACCAAAAATACTTCTTTTGTGTAACTGAAGCCAAATCTCTAGCAGACTTGATAGGACAAGGTGGGGTCAAACCCCATTTCTCTAAAAAAAACAGCCAGTGTCACTTTTTGGGTTTGCATTTTCTCCCTGTGTCTTTGTGTGTTTTCTCCAGGGTTCTTCAGTCTTCTTTCTTCTCCTCAAAAATGCATACATTACTTCAATTGGCAGCATAAGCATGAACATAGGTGAGTGTGTGATAGATAGATACTTTATTAATCCCAAGGGGAAATTCACATACTCCAGCAGCAGCATACTGATAAAGAACAATATTAAATTAAAGAGTGACTCTGTGATGACTTCCCAGCAGTTTCATATTTTCAAAGTTTCACAAGCTCACCCCTTTATCTGATAATGTGGCCATCTTCATGTTGAACGAATGCTTTTCAGGTATGGCAACTTCAGCCCCAATCGTGTCTTTTTTTTTTCCTCTTTTCGTTATTTCATCATATGGTGGTGTGTACGCTCTTCTGTTTGCAAACATGTGCCTTCACAGTTTCCTTGTGGCGGCATTGTATGTGTTTTACTTCCAGAACGCCAGGCCTGCCCCTATGATTTAAACCTGTTTGATTCAGATGGGACGGGTCACAGACGGTTGAACTGTGTCACTGGGGTTTGTCATACTATATGACTGGGGGTCGCTAAAATTATGTAAATGAAATTTGCAACTGAAACTTACTGGAAAAACTGTGTAATGCAACATTGTCATAAACTGATAACTGGAACACAAACTGGTTTAAGAATTAAATTTTATTAATTAAAACCATCACACATATCTCCAAACAGACTAATGAATCAGATGCAACAAGGAATCCACAGTAAACACAGAAAACAAAAAAGCTGGAAATGGATGCAAGGATGTATTATGAATTCCAAAGTCTAAAGTTTAGTGCGCGAAAGTCAGGTTTATTAAGTCATGTCAGGACTCTAACAAAAAGCCAACCCATTTTATCAGGTAATCTGATGAGGATGGTATGGTGACATTGTGGCAATTAAAACAATGAGGCAGAAAGCAAGGTCAGATGAGGATGAGGTAGATGCAAGAGTGATAATTACATAGAGTATGCAATCTGAGGTTACATGACCCATGGGGAGAAAAAGGTGATAATAATTTGCAGTTTTTAATAGGATAGAAGAAAACATATGTCCCCCTAATGCCTGTAGACACAAGATACTAGGTCATTTTCTTGCATCTGCTCTTTAGCGCAATTCTGCTTATTCAGCATTCCTCAATACATAAAAAATATACATACAGTGCAGCTGCTACATTTTATCCTGCTACATTTTACAAATCCTTTTTCCAAGGTGTAGCAGGGTGAAATTGTAGCATCTGCCTTTGCTGACACCGGGGGACTCGACTGTTTATTGTTTTGTCAGTACTTCTACTAACATCCAGGAGAGACTGAAATTGCAATTGGTCGGGGCCAACATGAGCTCATTTCACAGCCAGTCCTTTTACTTGGCCATTTTCTCTGGAAAGTGAGAGCTATTAATCCTCAAGCAGTGCCAAATAGATGGAAAAGCACTGTCTGTGAGATACAGGAGGGCTGTGACTGTGTGGACTAGAGTCAGGTTGATGATTAACCAACTAACACGGGCAGCAGTCATACATTGATCTGATCGCTGGCATTGAACTCCAACTCATTTGCTGCTTTTCCAGTGAAAATTGGATTGCACATTTAGAATTAACACAAAGGGAGCCAAGGAATCAAAAATTAAAATCCATTTACAAATTTAAGCACAAGGGAGAACTTAGAGTACAAATGACATCTGTGGTCTCTGTAGGATTACTTAAACAGCTTGGAGTCTCAGTCGGTCTGGTAGGATGGTTTAGCTATCAAGTACCACTTCCTCTCACCTTATTGTCCCTGACCCTTTCTTGACCTTGACAGCTATGACCATTTGTCTCAATTCTCCTCATAACTCTCCGCCTTATACGAACACTTCCAGGTAAATCATAAAGTTCCTTCAACATTTTTAGCTACAGGAACACCAGGCCAGAATCACACCAGAGGCCCTGAGCATTCACCAGCTTTACGTGGCATGTTCACCAAGGCAGAACTCCAGATGCAAATATTTTAATTCAATTCAGTTCAATTCACTGTCAAGATAATTTACAGTACAATAAAAGGAACAACCCAGTCTCATTCCTGTAAGTCAGGGAGTATATCCTACCACTAGAAGCTGGGTAAGAGAAAATTCACATCCTGGCAGTCTTGCATTGTTAGTCCTTAAATGAGCATTGCCTTCTTATGGCGACCCTGGTGGCTACCTGCTAACCAGAAAACCTCTATGACTTCCTTTACTTCCTGTCATTCTTAGTCTGTTCGGTGTCTGTGTGCAGATTCTTCACAATTCAGCGTGCTTTTTTTTTTTTTTGTTTCTTTCGGTACTCTAATTTTCGCTGACATCCCAAAGATATGTCTCTTAAGTGCTTCATTTAAACTGACCCCATGTGTACTGGGGTGTGCTCTGTGTTCTTTTGGTACCCTGTCCACCTAGCCTTTAGGTCCTGTGTGGCTCTGATTTACATTGAGTGGATTGTAACACGGGTGGATATTTATAGTTAAAATTATCACATATTCACCTACCCATCACACTCCTGGAAGACAGATTCAACCTAATTAATTCAGTTCAAGGTCAGGGAGCTCAAACTTATCCCAGCACCAAGAGACACAAAGCAAAAACCAGCCAGGACTGACTGCTAGTGCACTTTATTACAAAGGAAAGAGTTTTTCAATTTTATTTTGTTTTTTGCTGATTAACTTTTAAAGACTCTCTTAAACATAATGGTTGTACAAATTCACTCTGTGGTTCCTCTTCGAACCATCACTTGACAAAAACATTTCTTTCTTGGAAGGGGTCTTTGCATTTGAACATATTTTCTGGGGTTTGAAAAGGTACCTAATACGTGGACAAAAAATAAATGTTTAAACCATTGTTGGCTACTAGCTGGATGTTAACAGATCAAGAAAACCTAAATTTATTAATAGCTAGATAGGGAACATATTTCAGTTGCTTACCCGTGTCATTTAGAATTGACTTTAAAATACAGATTATGGTTCACAAAGACTTCAATAACTTGCTCCATTTTATATTTCTGAATACCTTTCACCTTACACTCTAAATCGTAACCTTAGATCTTCAAATGAGTGTCTGCTTAGAATTCCAAGAGCTAAACTTAAAAGAAGTGGTGAGGCGGGCGGCCTTCTGCTGTTAGGCACTTAAAATCTGGAACAGCTGACCTACAGAAATTCACCAGGCTAATACAGTGGAGCACTTTAAAAAACTGCTAAAAACACATTACTTTAACATGGCTTTCTCAGAGCTTCATTTTAGTGTAAATCTGATATTCTGTATATGCATTTAATTATCTTTTTTTTTTCATGGTTCCACAATCGGTACTAACCCCTGCTTTCTCTGCTGTTCTCTTTCCAGTTTTCTGTGGCAGTGATCTCTGCCACCACCACCAGATCAAAGCACCGTGCAGTCCCTACATCGATGGATTGAAGGCTAGATATTCACAGGACTGTCATCGTCTAATACTTCCATGTGAAGCCTGAAAACCGTGAGGACTGATTGAGATCATTGATGTTAGGTAGAATACCTAGAGGGGCCTGGATAGTCTCATGGCCTTGGAACCCCTGCAGATTTTGTTTTCTTTTTTTCTTTTTTTTGTTGTTTTTTCTTTCCTCCCTGGCCATCGGACCTTACTTTATTCTTTGTTAATTAGTATTGCCTAATATATATATATTTTCTTTTTTCTTTTTTCATCTTGTAAAGCACTTTGAGCTACATCATTTGTATGAAAATGTGCTATACAAATAAATGTTGTTATATTAAATAGGTGTAATACTGATAGTGATTTCACACTGGTTTTGATCATTTTGTATTAATAGATATTTTCAGTTGCTAAATATTAGATACTACTCTAATGGGTATACTTTCAAAAATATTACTTAAGGATATTGAACAACATTTAGTCACAGATCCTCCACTACTCACACACATTAACCAGTGCAATTTTCAAATCACTTGAATTGTAATCTGCTGTATAGCAGCTATTGAGCCACCACAACACAATTTGTGCTCTTTTCCTAACTCTGTTCTTTAACTGCTGTTAAAAAGCACATTTTTAATGTAGTCTACATGTAATTGTATTCTATTATTGCTATCACTTTTAAATATGACAAAAATGTAATAACTTGCACTCGGATGAAGTAAATTGAAAATGTGAAATTTCATATCAGTTAACTTAGTCGCTGAAAGCACCTGAACATTAACGTATGTGTAACACTGTCTAACTTGTTTTTAAGACTGTAGAGTAATGACAACACCTGAGTAACTGTTATTTAAGCTGCCTAAAAAACTGAGAAAACCTAAATTTATTAATAGCTAGATAGGAAACAATCAATTGTAAGTTTGTAGTGGAAGCTCAGATAACCAAGAAGTGTGTGGTACTGACCTTCATACAGCCAACCTGAGGATATCCCAGGTTGTGACCTCCAATTATCCCGCATTTGCAATGACCTTTGTAACAATATATAAAGAACCTACAAAATGACTGCAATTAGGAATAAACAAAATGGCATCGGAAAAGACATGAATACTTTACAACTATATAGGATCAGATTAAAAAAAATAGTGAATATCACATATGGAATTAGTGACCTATAATGCGTAAAATAAAAGTCTTGAAAAAAGTTCAGAAAAATGAAAAACATTTTTTTAAAAACAAACCCATACCATATTTTTATAAAAAATCCAAATCACAACTAGCAGGGAATTACTATTTATACTTGTTTCTGTAGGTCATTTTTAAAAATACATTTTGAGGAATCACATTGGGTTAGCCACAACATCAGTATGCCTTAGGAATTCTGCATGTGTTATACCTATGCTTGTTTCAAATTGCTTGTTCTCTGGCTGCTTAAATACGAGGGGAAGTAAAGCTAAACTAAGATAATGGAATTTATGGAACAAACCTCCTTGAGACAGAAGTCCCCACCGCTTAGATTGAATAGCAGGCTTCATATTGGTCTCCTGTAAGTCACAGTAACTTTCAGTAGTGACTGTAGTACCCTTCGGCATGTAATGTTCGAAAATAACTCAGGTGCACGAGTGGTTGCAAGGACCAGATAAAACCTTTTATTCTGCTGGAATCCAGGCATGTCCAGGCAGGTGGTACAAGTGCATTGAGAAAGGTGGAGACGACATTAAAAAATGACATGATCAGTTTTGTTAAGGTCTGTTCCATTTTCTAATAAATCCCCATTTTCTAACTTTAGCTTGCCTTCCTCTCATATATATATATATATATATATACTCAGCAAAAAAAGAAACGTCCCCTGACTTTCAACTGTTTTTACTTTCAGTAGACTTAATGTGTAAATATTTGTATGAACACTAAAAGAGTCAACACCATAAGACATAAACTAAAAATGTTTCACAATGTGTCCCTGAATGAAGGGAGGCTCAAATCAAAAGTACCAGTCAGTATCTGGTGTGGCCACCAGCTGCTTGAAGTACTGCAGTGCATCTCCTCCTCATGGACTGGACCAGATTTGTCAGTTCTTGCTGTGAGATGTTACCCCACTCTTCCACCAAGGCACCTGCAAGTTCCTGGACATTTCTGGGGGGAATGGCCCTAGCCCTCACCCTGCGATCCAACAGGTCCCAGACGTGCTCAATGGGATTGAGATCTGGGCTCTTCGCTGGCCATGGCAGAACACTGACATTGCTGTCATGCAGAAACTCACGCACTTTTTGCCACTCCTGTCTGGTCCAGCGAAGATGGGTTTGTGCCCATAGGCGGCGTTGTTGCTGGTGATGTCTGGTAAGGACCTGCCTTACAACAGGCCTGCAAGCCCTCAGTCCAGCCTCTCTCAGCCTATTGCGGACAGTCTGAGCACTGATGGAGGGATTGTGTGTTCCTGGTGTGACTCGGGCAGTTGTTGTGGCCATCCTGTACCTGTCACGCAGGTGTGATATTCGGATGTACCGATCCTCTGCAGGTGTTGTTAAACGTGGTCTTCCACTGCGAGGATGATCAGCTGTCCTTCCTGTCTCCCTGTAGCGCTGTCTTAGGCGTCTCACAGTGCGGACATGGCAATTTATTGCCCTAGCCACATCAGCAGTCCTCATGCCTCCCTGCAGCATGCCTAATGCACGTTCACGCAGATGAGCAGGGACCCTGGGCATCTTTCTTTGGGTGTTTTTCACAGTCGGTAGACAAGTCTCTTTAGTGGCCTGCGTTTTTAGAACTGTGACCTTAAATGCCTACTTTCTGTAAGCTGTTAAGGTCTTAACGACCATTCCACAGGTGCATGTTAATTAATTGATTATGGTTAATTGAACATGCATGGAAAACATTGTTTAAACAATTTACAATGAAGATCTGTAAAGTTATTTGGATTTTTAAAACATTATTGTTGAAATACACAGTCCTGAAAAAGGGGCGTTTCTTTTTTTGCTGAGTAAATATATATATATATATATATATATATAAATATATACAAAACTGGAGAGAAACAGTTGGGTGACAAGACATGATGTTCACATTAAGATCATGGAAGACAATTAAAAGACCCGCGAGACTAAAGCGATTGGCCACGGAGCGTCTCGCGGGGACCTTAAACATGAGACTTTGTGCCAAGAGATTGACCCAGGACCATCTCGCAATGACATATAGAATACGAGATTCTTGCAAGACATGCCCAACTTACAACCAAATAAGAGCACGGGCAGCAACATACTCAGTCGTGTTTTGGCTTTAAGCACACACAGATCCAGGGCTCTCAGCGCATATAAAGTGTATAAGGACAATACATTACAAATGAAATGTAGACGACTAAGCGAAGAAGAAAGCAGTGTGGAGAACAGAGACTCAAAAGCGTTGGAGAGACAAAAAAGAAACAGAATAATCTAGGTGCAAATTCAGAAAATAAGGAAAGTAATTATTAGCCTGGAACAAGTGGAACTGAAAAAAAAACATGTCCAATCGGGGCGTTTGCGCTATACACATGCAGATTATGAAAGCAGTTGAATTCGTAAGGCTCAAAAAAAAAACGTTGCCACGATACACATGTGGAGAAAGTTAAAGAATATGAAAGTAGGAAAATTAGAAAGTATAAAAAAAAGAAGGTAAAGATTGCAGTAGCGCAAACAAATGGAAATTATTACTCAAAAAAGGGAAATTAAGCACCACAGACCAGGGGCCTCATGTATAACGCCGTGCATAGAACTCACACAATAACATGCGTAAGCCCAAAAGCGGAAATGTGTGTACGCACAGAAAAATCCAGATGCAGGAATCTGTGCGTACGCAAACTTCCAAGTTCTTCCACTACATAAAACCCGATGAGAGTGAAAAGTAACGCATGTGCATGCGCCTGCTGTCCTGCCCCAAACTCCTCCCAGAATTACGCCTCTTTGAATATGCAAATCAACGTAAATAGCTCTTGATCGCAGCATTCTGTGAAAAGACAATAGCAAAACCACGAGGAAAAATAGAACAATTTCAGCGCATACCAAGTGGAGGCAAGGAAAAATGTACTATTTGTTGGTTTAAACAGTGGTATAAACAACAAAAGGAAGTTGATCGACTGACATAGCGTGTCAGAGAAACTCGAAAGCTCAAGTTCACAAAGTCACACAGTGCCCGAAATAAAAAAAGAGTCGCATATCAAAGTCACCGTGAAAAGGCGAGTCGTAGCCCACCATCTGAGGGTCATATGAAAGCTTATTAACGTACAGAGAAAAAAAAGACACACAGTGGGGAAAAAGCACAAAATATCAACTTTAATCTTGAAATTCCCATTTTAATCATGTAATTTATTTTGTCATTAAAGTAGAACATCATATACTTCATCTTAAAATTGTTTAATTTACTAGTTTCTCAAATTCCGTCGTAACTAAAGTAGTATGTTAAATGCTTTGTTTTGTATTTGATCTTCTATGTGCTCTATGTGTGTGAATCACTACGTGATTCTTAAACCGGCTTTCTCTACCTTCAACAGGACACAGAATCCATTAAATTTGTGATATTACAGCTCGCTGAATAATTAAAATACTGAGATGTATACGTGATATCATTTTCATGATGATAGGAGTTAAAGCATGTTATTAAACATGGGGACACGGTGGCGCAGTGATTGTGCGCAACCTTCGATAAAATAATTTATTGCAGCACTACTCTTTCAAATGTACTAACCTCCAGTTCCTGTCCTTCCTTTTCTTTCTCAAGATACCCAATCGCCACACAATCTGCTCTGTAATAGACGTTAAGCCATCTGTAAGCTTATAACGCAGATTCTTCAAAACTTTTAAGGAACATTGAAATATCTTTGTAGTACATGTTTAATTATTCTATCCTTCACACCAGTCCCACATTGCGAGGCATGCAGGAACAATCTGTGAACGGAGAGCCAGATCCTTGCTAGCGTAGCGAAACCGTGTCCTTTAATTATTAACAATATAGATTATTTAAATAAAGTTAAAGTTTTATCTGTATAATAAACATATTTTGTTGCATTTCATCTTAAAAATGATATCGTTATCATATGTAAATATGTGCTTTATAAAGTGGCGCAGGTTGTGTAATATTATAACTGTAGTGCAAGTTTAGAGTGGGGTAATTGTACTTATAAGTACAAACAGTTCTACAAGGAGCAGTTGATGGACTGATTGATTGCATTTGGAGCTCTTAGGATGAAACTGTTTCTGAACCGCGAGGTCCGTACAGTAAAGGTTTTGATGCGTTTGCCGTGTGAGAAGCAGTTCAAATACGAAGCATAGCTGAAGCAGCGTGTGCTTGATGCTGTGTACCGATAATTCTCTTTCTGATCAGCTGCTCCGAGTGGTGCAGTGAGAGTAATATGGAAAAAGATGATCCACTGTGGCAACCCCTAAGAAGCTGAAAGAAGAAGAAGAAGAAGAAGGTGAAGTGAGAGTAACAACGCTAAAGCAGCTATGGTATTTAGAATAGTTTGACCATTCTGTGGACCATTATATTGTTACAAGTTAATTACAATCAGATGCATAAAACTAATAAACAATATGCGGTTAATTTCAGTGTATTTATAAAGCTGTGTCAGTAATGTGGATCTGAAAAAGAAAGATAAACCACACAGGAACAGTAGCATTGCTTTGACGCTGGGTGCAGCCAGTCTGCAAAACCAAGTGGAGAATTTGCGTACGACAGGGTATGAGGTACCGTGGAAATGTGCATGGCTTTACACCAAGTTTAGGTTTTATACATCGCGATTTGAACGTGGAAACGTTCGTACGCAACATTTCTGTGCGTACGCACCATTTATACATGAGGCCCCAGGTGTCATTGAAAAAATCAGGATAAAGCAAGGTCAGAAATATAAGACAGAGTAGAAAACAAAGTAAAACGTCATAAAGAGGATAAAAACCAAGGGGGCCAAACACATGCAGAGCAGGTTAGAGATAATGAAAACTAGAATTCAAAAGACTCAAAAAAAACGTAGGCACAAAACACATGCAGAGCAAGATACAGAATATGAAAGTAGAAAAAAACAACAGTGTCAAAAAAAGAAAGTAAAGATCGCATTAGCGCAAAGAAAGAGAAATGATTATTTCGAGAAATAATGAAAAGGCGAATAGAGATCAAATATATGGACATTGGTGATATGTCAGAAGTATGTAAATATTGTACGGGTTTGAAGTTTAAGTCAAGAGAATTTCAAAAACGTGGTTTACCTCACATGCATTTATTGGTTAATTTGCAAAAAAAAAAGATTAACTGTTGATGATGAAGATCGGTTTGTCTGTGCTGAAATTCCAAAAAGAGAAACCTGTCCTGAATTATGGTACAAAGTCATTAAACACGTCTCGCTAACCTGATTTAAAAGATTCAGCACGTTGGGACTCGAAAGATTCCAAATATTTTTTTACAGAAGTTCTGAAATAAAAATGAAACTAATGAAATAGCAACAATTGAAAGAAAAAAAAAATCTTAAAAATGTGTATCCGGAAAAACAAAAACGGGTTGGCGAGTGAAGCGAGCAGGGGGCATAGCCCCCAAGTATATATATATATATATATATATATATATATATATATATATATATAATATATATATATATATATATATATATATATATATATATATATATAAAATACAAATTGCCAGCAGTGTAAAGGTGGCAGTGTGCCTGTCTATAATCAATTGCCCTCAGTGGTGCCACTTAACTTCGCACAGTTATGACCCCCTTGGTGTCCTATTCTCCTCTCCTCAGCTTATGTGTCTTTCCACTATGGCCATGGTCAAGCCTTTTCTCTGTCGGTGCTCATTTACAGCACTTGGCCGCCTCCTTCCAGAATTTTGAAGCAGCTTTTCATAGTTTGCTTGCTGTCAGACACAGTTTCAACCACACTTACTAATTCTGCAGGTTGATTAAAAAAAAACAAGAAATACGACCGTTAAAATGTTGCAATCACATCCAGGATATTAAGTGTCCTCTGTGAGGTAGTGGGTAGCTTAATATAAAGTAGACAAAAGAAAATATTATTTCAGCAAGTCAGCTCAGCATACCTCCTACAGTAGAAGAAAACTGCTCCTCCAGACGAATCTCAGGAAGACAAATACTTTGGCTTTGTAATTATGTAGCTGTTTTGAGGAGGAAATCATTGTGACACTGTTCATTGGTATAATTCACACACTCTATGCATGATTTAAGCTAATTTTGCTAGACTTTGTCTCATTTACTTATGTATACGCTTGGTCTGCTCAGCTTAATAAACAAAATGGGGTTGGAAAAGACATCAACTTCAAAACAAAAAATGGATATCAGAAATGGAACTGGTGACTGTAAACAAATAGCCTTGAAAAATGCTCAGTAAAATTAAATACTTTAATAGAACACAAATCACAACAGCATGCAGGGAATGGCCATTTATACTCATTTCTATATATCGATTTTACAAAATACATTTTTAGGAATTATTTTGGTCAGTCATTACATCAGATTGCCCTCTGGCTGCCTTAGGAGCTTAGTACTTTTGTTATAAATGGGCAGCATTACACTTGTTCTGTAGGTGCTTAAGATATATATATATATATATATATATATATATATATATATATATTGTCACAGATGTACGAGCAGGAGGCAGCTAAAGGGTTTGAGTAATTGTAATTCTACACCAGACCAGTGGGTGGCCAGGTGAGCTGCCTGTCTCTCTCAGTTCCCTGCAGACCTTTCCTGGGAAATCCCACCAGGTTCTGGTGCCTCTGAAGACGTCACTTACGGTCCTGGTGCTTGGTGATGGCGTCATTTCCAGTACAGAAGACATCACTTCCTCCACCGGCCCTTAAAGCCACCATCTTTTCTCATAACGATCAGTTCTGTTTTGGACTCAGTATTGAAAACATCTCTGAAAACTTTAACCTTTTGCAGCCAGGACATATTACCCAGGTGGCTGCGCCAAACCTTTATATGTCTATTGGTCATTTTTGTGACTATGTATATATATATATATATATATATATATAGATATAGATATAGATATGGATATATATCAGGAGTGTCCAACTCCAAATGCAGGTTTTCTTGCTCACTATTTGCTCGAATAGTGCCCAGTTTTTTCTGCTAATTAACTTCTTTTGCCTTAATTGTAATTGACTTGTTATTAAAGACTCATGCCCCTCAAATTGTTTCTTTTTACCTTAATTAGCGGCCAAACAATAATGAGATACAAAACAAGACAAACAATAACCAGCAACCTGTGTCCACCATACAATAGCTCAAAATTAAGAAAGGTAAAGGTCGCTATAATGCTGATTTTAACAGGTCCACAAAACATTTTGATTGTGCTCTTAGAAAAAAGAAAATCAACAGTTTTGGGAATGTCTTCTGTGATAGAATGAGAGCGCCAACAAGCCATGGGATGAAATGACAGGTTTAATTAACAACAAATATCAGCTTCTAATTAAGAAATTAGTTGGAGCGAAATTGGTTGCAGTTTAAGGTGCCGACTTAGCTGGTCATCTGCTGGCACGCTTCACATCTCATTCTTGTTGGGCTGCCATTTAAAGAAAAAATAATCGATACAGAGGTCCAAGTGTTAAAAACAATTAAATTGAAAGGAAAAGAAGTCAATTAACAGCAAAAACGGGTCACTGATTTAAGAAAGTGGCAGGAAGGAAAACCTGCAGCCAGTGTGACCTTCCAGGATGGGATTTGGGACACCCTGATACGTAACATAGCCAGCAGTATAAGCATTTCACTTGCTTGGATATCACTGGTATGCTGAAATATGCAGAGAATTTAAAAGTGACAGAGTGCCGGTCCTTAACCTACTGCTCTTGGTGATGTCACCTCCATGTCGTCTGCCTTACGTGAGAGAGTTATGAGCCCCTTGGTGTCCTATTCTCCTCTCCTCAGCTTATGTGTCTTTCCACTATGGCCATGGTCAAGCCTTTTCTCTGTCGGTGCTCATTTACAGCACTTGGCCGCCTCCTCCCAGAATTTTGAAGCAGCTTTTCAAGCAGTTTGCTTGCTGTCAGACAGTTTCAACCACACTTACTAATTCTGCAGGTTGATTAAAAAAAAACAAGAAATACGACGGCTAAAATGTTGCAATCACGTCCTGGATATTAAAGTGTCCTCTGTGAGGTAGTGGGTAGCTTAATATAAAGGAGACATAAGGAAATATTATTTCAGCAAGTCAGCTCAGCATACCTCCTACAGTAGAAGAAAACTGCTCCTCCAGACGAATCTCAGGAAGGCAAATACTTTGGCTTTGTAATTATGTAGCTGTTTTGAGGGGGAAATCATTCATTGGTATAATTCACACACGCACTATGCATGATTTAAGCTAATTTTGCTCGACTTTGTTTCATTTATTTACTGTACGTATATGCTTGGTCTGCTCAGCTTAAGACACATCTGTTGTTCAGCAGGGGGCAGTAAGCACAAATCTATAAAATCCACACCAGTTGAATCACCTTGGTTAAAACCCAGAATTTACAACAGTAATATAGATGTAAAATAAATTGCATAAACTGAGCAATATCATTGACATTTAGTTATTGTATTCTATTCAATGAACGTGATAGCATTATTTGAAAAGAAAAAAAAAAAGAAAATCACATATAAGGAAACATTAAATTGGATACAAATCCACACCTAACTTTTCTTTCTTTTTGAACATTTCTCTCTACCTATTTCTTCAGCCTCGTTTCATTAACTCCTTTTCAAACAAAGACAGCATCCAATGACACCTTAGGAACATATGGCAATGTTTCTGACACAGTTACTTTACACCAAATTTTTCAGACAAACGCAATAAACATTTGATTCTATGATTCCCTCCCCACCTCTTCTCCACCTGTCAGTATCTCACTGGCCACTAAATAAAATATAATATTAAAAAATCTCCTAGGGCTTATAAATTATAAAGGCATTCATGCTCAGGGAATGTGTCAACCAAGCTGCACTGAATTGAGAGCATGTCAGAATTTAAATTAACAATAAAAGAGGTTTACCTGACACATACTCCTCATGGCCGCAGCTTTGTGTCTTCTGAAGTACTTGCCTGTCAGTGTTTTAATAAACAGATTTTTTTTTTTGTTATTTAATATTGGTGGAGTTGTTTTTGTTTTTTTTTTTTTTTAATTTAACATTAGTGATTTGTTTTATGTCCGGCATTATGAATAAAAACTAATTGGCAAATAGTAACAGTTGGAGAAGCAGCATGCTGTCTTTGAGAGAACATTTGTGTGACACAATTAATAAAAGCCCTTCCGCTTGTAAAAGGTTGCCATCTTTGAAGATCAGCATTACATTTACAAGTCTGGAATAAACTATTATTGTAGCCTGGTGTTCCTCACTCCGGCTCATGGTGTGGGCACATCCCTGCTGCTTTTCAGTGTAATTGAGATCCTAACCTCTGAAGAACTCTCTTCAATAAAATAATAATTTGCTTGGTTATGACTTTTACAAGAGTTGCAATTTCACACCCTTCTATAAATGCTAGAGATGTCAATTTGACACCTAGGGATTACTTATGCAAATGATAATAATGAAACCCAGGCTGTTGTGATGTGTCTTGTTTAAACATTAATGATAGCATTTTGTAAGCTCAACTTAACCAAACTATTGGAACAATTTTATTCTGTGCCTTTTATTATAATACTGAGAAATTAGGCAGAAAAAACAAGAAAATTTGAACGTCCCAATGAATGAAAATATTTAAACTCTGCATTTAGAGCTATAAAATCAAAATTTACAAAATGTAGTTTTAGCATTATATGGAAAGTCCATGGATTGTCTGAAAACATTAAGAAGACTAAATGTTATGCAGCACCATTTCACAGTTTGACTATTTCTCACTTCTTCCTTTGCTGTTTCCCCTCCAAGACAATAACCTCATATACAGTATATACATATGCCTAGTAGAAATAAATCAGTTTTCCTTGTCACACAAACTCACCATGGGATGATGTGAAATGCTCAGATCATGCAATACACAGGGGGGCAGATGAGGTGACGTAGCTACTAAACTCTCTTTCATCTTTCAGCCCCAGAAAGTAGGAAGATCTCTCCAGAAACCAGTGATATACCTTCCACTTCTCCAGAGAAGTTCCACCCCACTATAAAAGAAATAACACAATCAAAAGTCTGCGTTCATGTCAAGATCCCATACTGTCTGAGTCAGACCACCCACAGAAGCACAACTAAGACGATCATTAACGGTCAGTGAATGTTTTGTGTTCATGTTTTTTGTTTTGTTACTATTAAAATCTCCCAATGGAGATCCCAACACTTAACCCTGTGCTGCCTCCTTACAACATACACACACTAATTAGCTACAGTTTGTTAATTAGAACATTAGAACAATCTAGATGAGAACAGACCATTCAGCCCAACAAAGCTCAACAGTGCTATCCACTTAATCTTCCAAAATAACATCACGTTGAGTTTTGAAGGGCCCTAAAGTCCTACTGTCTACCACACTACTTGGCAACTTATTCCATATGTCTATGGTTCTCCCTGCAAAGAAAAAACAATTTTCGTGCAAAATTTACCCTTAACAAGATTCAAACTACATCCTCATGTTCTTTATGAACTAATTCTAAAATAACAGTATCGATCCACCACGTAGTAATTCCCTTCATATTTTTAAACACTTCAGTCATGTCTCTTCCTAATCTTGTTTGCTGAAACTGTAATGGCTCAGCTCTTTTAATCTTTCCTCATAACTCATCCCCTGTAGCCCTGGAATCAGCCTAGTCGCTCTTCTCTGGACCTTTTCTACTGCTGCTATGTCCCTTTTGTACTCTGGAGACCAAAACTGTACACAGTATTCAAGATGAGGCCTCACCAGTGTGTTATAAAGCTTGAGCAGAACCTCCTGGGACTTGTACTCTACAGATCAGGGCGCTTCTGAACACTGTCAGGAAGATGATAGTGTAGAGTCCACTCATGACTTCTAAATTCTTCTCATTAGGTGTACTTTCAATTTTCAGACCTCTCATTGTGTATTCAAGTCTAACATTTCTGCTTCCTATGTGTAATACTTTACATTTACTGACATTAAATTTCAACTGCCCCAAATCTGCCCACGCCTGTTTCTTGTCCAAATCCCTCTGTATTGATTCAATGGATTCCAGATTATCTACCAGTCTTATTAATACAAATTTCCTACTCTTTCAAACACACCCAAGCGTGTTGCTGCAACTAAATATATATCTTGACAAAGTTAAGAAGTATAAAAGTTATGGAAATTAATAATGCAATTGACAAAACATATGATCTAAGTGACTTGTGACTATGATGTAATTGAAGGTGCCTGATGTAGATGTTCCAGCTGCCCTTTTGGAATTTTCACAGAAAATGCTGCAATAAACTAAAAATAAATCCCATGAGCATCGGTTCTGTGGGCGAAAAAACTGTCAAGCCAGTGGCACATTATGCAACCTCTAGTCAGAGGTGATGTCAAAATTAATCTTGTCACCTGAAGAAGTCAGATTACGCAACTAAAAATCAAAAGAGATGACAAACTGCAGAACTCTGTGATGTCTTTCCAGCATAGTTTCACTTTTTCTGTGTATCGTGACTTTGCCCCTTTTTCTGACACCCAGTAACACATTACCTGGCAAAACTGGTGTTGCAAAAATGCTTTACAGGAACAGTGAGTTCATTCATAATCTCAACCATTTTTTTCTTTCTGGATATTCTATTGTGAAATATAAAACATAAGACATTAGGCAGACAAGGCTTGCTTCTGTTCACAGGGTCTAAACCTAGCTGCAATATATGCATTATACTTATGGCTGTGCACAGATTTGTTCTTAACTCTTCCATGCACAGAGCTTACCCATACAACTTGTTTGATTTTGTTGGGTTAAGTCACATATTGGTTGGACTGTGTCACTTGGTATGTCAGACAACACAACTTTTGGTCATAGGAAGTAAATTCCCTAACATTATGTAAATGAAGTCTGCGACTGAAAATCACTAGAAAAATCACATCCCGTGACTGTTAATGTGCACCTACAGGAATTTATAAGGCTAAGTAACTTTGTCCAGTTTAACTATAAGGAGAAAGAGTATAGGCACTTACAGTTTTAACTTCCTTGAAGTGGTTTGAAGAACTGACACAACTGTGTTTCACCGTTTCTGTGGACTGCAAGGTGTGACATGAATGAAGGTCTGCACAAACTTCCACATTACATATGTGAGGATACTCCTGGCATATTTTATATAGTATATATGTCATGAAGAGGCATCACAAACATGACAGAAAAGTATGAAGCCTCCAAAAAGCAGGCCAGGACCGTCACTGGCCAACCCATAAGAGGCTCACCCCAGACCATCTGCTAAAGGAGACTATTCAATTTGCAAACTCTTTATTAAATGAGAATATTTATTCCAAGAAGGAAAAAAAATAACAAAAATTCTCAAAAAAGTGAAAAAGATGTTCCCTGTAAATCCAATGTAAATACGTCTCAAAAGAAAATCTGTCTACAGTAGAATAACCCAAAGACAGCAGAAAACCAAAAATGACAAAAACAAAAAAATGCACACATGAAACAAAACTGTTAAATAGTCAGAGACAGTAGTGAATTCAGGGTGGCCCTGCCTCTTGGGGTGCCAACCACAAAACACATGGAATAGGTTCACACTTAAAGTGACAGTATACAATTACAGAATAATAAGCAAAACTGACAGTACTTTCAAAATACATGGAAAATAATTTAAATGTAATAAAAGAAATAAGAAAACATAAAATAAATGTTTACTCCAGGTAATACATAACAATATATCTGAAGCTGCGTGTCTCTATTTGGGGAAACAATTCAGGGCCGTCAACAGATAACCTAAGGAAAAACAGGTGAATTGTAAAAATCAGAACCTCACTGAAAGTTAATTTAATTGAAAAAAAGATGAAAGAAAACAGTAATATATTTCATATTTAGTAGTTGTTTTATGGTGATTGCAGAATAGCACAGGTATATCAAATCAGCAGCATAATGGCAGAGTCTCACCTGTATCTTTTTTAGATTCTGAACTTATTGATGCTTTCTAAACAAAAAAAAAAAAGAAAAACAATTATCAACATTATGTAAGTGATATCAAAAATTAAATGTTTATTACTCCATTCCAACCAATATTTTTTTAAACAATTAATGTAAATATTAAGTTACTATTAATATTCAGTTAAAATCATGTATTACATACATCTATCTAATGGCATTGAATGTTGTGCAACACATTAGATTATTATATTTTTAAAATAATTATAATTTAAAAAAAAAACAAATAATACAATACTGAAACTTATTTATATGGAAGCATACTATTTTTTGTTTCCCTTAGAATTTTCCATTGCCTTCTTCTGGCGTCTTCAATATCTGTAATTTAAACTGATTATGTTATCAATCGTAAGACATTAAAACTGTCTCCGGTTTTGTCTGACCTGCCTTGTTCTTAATTAGTTTACATGTCTGACTTACTCCTGTTCAAGTATTTACCTGGGGTTTTCAAATTATTATCCAAGGTCAAAGTGTATTAATATTTATTTCCGTTCCAAATTAGTTATCCAAAATATAGATATATAACAGCTGATGTTTAAATTTAAAATTGTAATCAAGATTAATCAACGATTGCAATTTTCAAAAGAAATAAACTTCATATAACTGTATAGTAATTGCAGTTTATCGAGGTTGAGTTACGCCTCCCTCACATCTGCGCCTGTCCTCCTTTGCTTTCTTTTTGAAGTTCGCCTCTGTGCTGTTTCATCTCAGTTCTTCTTTTTCTCCCTGTTAGACAGGTTGCTGTGTGACTTTGAGAACTTCATCTAACAAAAGCTTTATTTCATTTTTCGTGAACACCTGCTTTCTTAAGTATGTGGTTGTCATTTTCTTTTCATTGTCTTTGTCAAAATGGGTGTTCATTTAGATGGTTATATACAGGGTTTTGTTTAACTGGTACTTTAATGTGATCATTTTTATATTTCGCTTTCCTTTTACGCTCTGCCTGGGGATTTGTTCCTGCCTTGCACCCTGTGTTTGCTGGGATTGGCTCCAGCAGGCCCCTGTGACCCTGTGTTAGGATATAGAGGGCTGGATAATGACTGACTGGCTGGCTTTCCTTTTGGCACTGTTATTTTATCTTATTAAAGGACTAATCATGGCAGTTTGCATTGAAAATGTACTCAATGGATTGTTTTCTATTGACTTGTGAGGCTTGTTGTTGGACGGGGCTACCAACGTCATACATTATTTTTGTTAATATGATTTATGAACATTGATTGGTAGAAGGTTCGACAAATGAAGGTTGTGCATTATCAGTATTGGCTCCAAAACATGAGGCATTCACATGGGAAGGGTAAATTGCAACAAATAATTGGTCAAAGGAGTACAGTAGTAGAGGAGTAAAAGATCAACAAAAAATATAGTATCCACCAGCACCTCGGCGTCTCTGCCACCTCAGCCATGGAACCCCACTTCATGGAGCTCCTGATGCACACTTCTTGTGTTGATGTTGCTTCAAGAGGCTGTCTGGAACTCTGCTGTGAGTGATGCAACAGAGACAGCTCGAGGTTTACGTCCTGGGCGCTTTTGCACTTAGTGGCTCCACTCTGTGAGTCTGCGTGTTGTTCAAAGATGATTTCACTTCACAATAATACTGTAGCACTTACACTTGAAGACCAGCGCTGCTCTAACAGACCAGAAATTTCACATACTAACTTGCAGTAAAGATGGCATCCTATGACAGTGCCATGTTTAAAGTCACTGAGCTCTTCAGTATGCCCCATTTTACTGCCAATGTTTGGAGATTGCATATTTTTTTGAATCTGTTAACAACTTGTTAAAACTACTGAACTCAGTCATTTGTAGGGGTTTCTACATACTTTAGGCCATATTGCATAAGTTTGTTGAGCTCCTTCCTGTGTCTTTGCTATCCTCCAATTGTTTTAAATAATAACAGATTGTATAATATAGTAGGTCATTTTTTATTGTTAATTAGAACTTTGTTAATGAGCGGGGTTTTGGTGAGGCTTATGATTAAAAATTTCTGTGATATATGGATTTGATTGTATTTTTGATTGAACAAACGTTTTGAATCAGAGTTTGATACAACATCCACTAAGTAGTAGTAGAGCCATTTACCGCCCCTTCCCCCCATTTTTAATGTATGAAGTTTAGTGCAACTCTGTGATGATGGCTGAGGTTGAAACAGTATGCAATTGCCAGTTATTCATGGTATTCACCAACTTCTTCTTTCGGCTGCTCCCATTAGGGGTTGCTAACAGTAGATCATCTTCTTCCATATCTTCCTGGTAGTTCTATCCTTACTATCCTTCTCTCAATATACTCAGCATCTCTCCTCTGCACATGACTAAACCAACGCAGTCTCACCCCTCTGACTTTGTCTCCCAACCTTCCAACTTGAGCAGACCCTCTAATGTCCTCATTTCTAATCCTGTCCATCCTTGTCATGCAAATCTTAGCATGTTTAACTCTGCCACCTCCAGCTCTGTCTCCTGTGCCACCATCTCCAACCCATATAACATAGCTGGTCTCACTATCGTCCTGTAGACCTTCCCTTTGACTCTTGCTGATACCCGTCTGTCACAGATCACTCGTGACACTCTTCTCCACCCACTCCACCCTGCCTGCACTCTCTTTTTCTCTTCTCTTCCACAATCCCCGTTACTCTGTACTGTTGATCCCAAGTATTTAAACTCATTTACCTTCACCAACTCTACTCCCTCATCCTCACCATTCCACTGACCTCCCTCTCATTCACACACATGTATTCTGTCTTGGTGGTCCTACTGACCTTCACTCCTCTCCTCTCTAGAGCAGATTTCTGCTTCTCCAGGGTCTCCTCAACCTGCTCCCTACTCTCGCTACAGATGCAGCTGCAGCTTCCACATATAATTCTTAAAAAACACAAAATGCAAAGTGAGAAAGGCAAGAATTTATAATTTGGAAAACGTTTCAATAGTTAAAAATGGGTGATAATACCGTAGATACATATGTACATCCTAGTAATTCAATATTTCCCTTTTACTGAAAAACATGTCTTCCATATATTTTATTGGTCTATGAAAAGATTGATAATTGAGTGATTAGCATTTATGTCCCCCTTTTTTTTTTTACCTGTCTTCCAAATATTATATTGGACTATGCAGCGACGGTGCATTGATTTAGTGGTTAGCATTTCTGGCCCTCTGCTGCTGATTGCTGTGGTCACTTTGTATATGAAATGTACCCTAAAATTGGGGTTTTCCAAATATACCAAACAGTGCCTGTTAAGTTAATTAATGATTTTGATGTTGTCCTTTATAAGAGTACACTGTGATGTAGAGATATGCATCCAAAGTTGGCTCCTGCCTGGCACCCATTACTGCTGGAATTTGCTCTGACCTTTACAACTTTATACCAGAGAAAGCAGGCTCAGAAAATGGATGGATGGATGACTATTGCTCTCTATCTGTTGGAATCACTGCGGCAGAGCTTTGCCTGTTTTTTTCATTAGAACTTCATATTATCTCATATTGCTATTTCCACAAATCTTTCAATCTCATTTACGGCAGAATATTGGGGTTTTGCTGGACTTGGAATAGGTAAGTGAGAAAGTGATAATGCACTCTGCACACACTTGGAAGAAGAAACCTACAGTAACAGATGACCTCCTCAAAATTATATACACTAAAAATAAATGCAATCTTTTTCAGAAGCATCCAAGTGTATCAGACTACAGCACATTGCTGTGGTTAATAATCCTATTTATAAAAACGTGATAAAGCATTTTGTTCCTGATTCAGCCATTCCTCAGCTTTCATAAATCTGAAAACTTCAATTAGATCTGTTCCCTGACTTTTCCTCAGGCCATCCAGGTACAGTATATGCCATTTATTACAATTTAGTCCCATTAGCCTTCAAAGCAACCTAATTGCTCTTCTTTGATCTATCCCAGAGAGTTAATATCATTCTTTGAGCAATATTCATACTTTTTCTTGTAATTTTTAAATTCTATCGCCAATTCCCCTATGCAGTTCCTAATGTATATGTTCCAAAATGGATCCATTCTTTTTCAGATTAACAGTTTCATGTAATGTAATGAGGACTTATAATTCTTAAAGGTGAGCAGATCATAGACTTACAATTAAAAAAGCTTGACATGGATACCTTTCAAAAGCAAAAATTTCAATATCTGTACAAATGCATGTGAAAAAAACAGAAAGAGTAATGGTAATTTGTACTTAATGGTAATTAATGGTAATTTGTACTTAATGGCAGTGACTTATATGACATACAGATTTTCTTTTAAAGTAGGAGTTAAACTTTATAAATAAGTATGGTCATTTATTGTATTTTAACAAATGCATATAATTCATGGACAACACTATGAGCCCCAGATATGTTGTACAGATAGCAAGGTTACTTCACAGAGCTTGGCGCACAATTTGCATGCCATCTGTCTGGAGTATGCATGATTACCCAATGGTCTTGTGGATTTCCTTAAAGGCCCCTTGAAGTCCAAAGTTATGGTGCCAAAATAACTGGCAACAGTATAGGAAACCAAGTGGTGCACACCAGATCCTCTCTGAATTTGGCGGAAGGCAAACTTAAAATGACCTCAATCATATATATGGTGGAAAGAAGGAACTGCAAGGTGGTGTACAGTACATCTTGGGTGGGATACTCTTACCCGGCTGGGTTGTCATGCCAACAGATTCTTAGCTTAGGTGGAGCTCAATAACAGCATTAATTCCCAGTCCATTAGAGGGTAACAGGCTTCTATGACTATGCCTCAGAGGCTCTTGGGGACTTTGAAGAAATATCTCTCTGGGAACAAAGGTGACCCAAAAGTGTTCCCTGATGCAGGGCAAAGTGTATAATACCCATTTTGCTAATCCTTTGTGGTACACCATGCCTGTTAAGACAGCAGATTTAACAAGGATGCAGACAGCCAGCTGCATCAAACACCCACTTACATTTCAAATTAAGGGACTGAACTCTTCATACCAAGACCAAACTGTACCTAATCTGCAAATCAGAGTTGAAATGACAGCTTTGCAGAGGCGTTTTTGCACAGACTGAAGTAGACACCCAAGAACAAAGAGCAACAAATGACAAACAAATTCAACAAATGGCAATTCTGTTAGACAAAATAATGCCTCAATGAGAAGGCACTGATTTTGTAACTGGAAATGACTTTAATCTGATCATGAGAAATTATACATTCCTTCAAATCTAGCTGCACCATCCTGATTCTGGATATCCCAGGGGTACTCTGTGCTTACACTCCCCAAAATGACTTCTTGTTCCCTCTGAAATCTGCTCACTGAAACTAAAAAGCTGACAAGCCACTCTCTCTCTTAGGAAGTGAAAGTCTGCTTAGCCAAGCACTGTGCTAGTGGGCTCAGAAGACTAAGAAGCAGTTATTACTTCAAGAAAGGAACTTCATCATCGAAACTCTAGTGCCAGAAAGAAAATCTTTTCCCTGCAAAGATGCAGATGAAACACCAAAAAGCCTAACTGAGAAAAGCACTGCACACTACAAGCAGTAGACCATGTTGCAAAGGTAAAGAGTGCACTCCAATGCAATAAGAATGCTCCATTTGAACGAAGAGCAGCAACAGCAGCAGCAACTCCAACACAACATTGGACATCACCCTAAAAGATACGATAAATTAGAACTCTAAATAGCCAGTAAACTCTTCTGTGTTATATGTCTGTCTGTCTAGTCTATCTGCATCCTGTCTTAAATATCAATAAATATATGCAGTTATTTATCAGTAAAATGTATTATTCTATTTCTTAAAATGAGAGTGCTTCAGTTACCTTAATATAAGTCTAATATCTGGAGACCATCCTGCTACAACAGAGAAAGGTAAAGTAAATAAAGTAGGAACCTTATCATATTATTTAACTAATTACCATCATAGCCGAAAGCAAGGCGGATAATTAATTAATCAAAGCTAAATCTCTCCCACTGGTATGAAGAAGTGATGCCAGAAGTACCCTCTAAGGGCCTCCACCCCCTCAGTCAGAGAGTGTTTTTAGCCATATGCTTGGGTAGAAAGCCCCGATTTTAATATTCTGTTTCCTGTTTGTATTGTGTAGACTACTTCCCTTCACTGTTTCTCGTACTTATTTGAGTAGAATAAACTGGAGCAAGTGGAATCAAAATTAACATCGTTATCAGGTATGGCTTTATACTCCTTTATACACAAGTGGCATACCCAATCAGTTGAACTTCAGCTTCCAAAAGAAGTATAGCTATAGTTCTAATAAACGCATGTGATTTCAGGAATACTCAGGTACTCAATTGATACACCTGTGTTAAAGTTTGGTTAAAGTTTAACTAAAAGTAAACGTGATCTGTCATCTTCAGCAGATCGCCTTTGGGTATCACTCCACTCACCCAGGGAAAAAGTCAAAAAGTCATGACATTTTGAAAACAGAAAAGAATGTGGAAGAATAAAAGACGGGAAAAATACAAAGTAATAAAGGGAATTGAAGAAAAGAAAGCAAAGCCCTGGCTGTCAT
This sequence comes from Polypterus bichir lapradei, assembly GCA_026402145.1. NCBI lineage: Eukaryota > Metazoa > Chordata > Cladistia > Polypteriformes > Polypteridae > Polypterus > Polypterus bichir. Next base: position 239,112 of record JANRMT010062801.1, on the reverse strand, counting down.
CTGGAGTCTCGCTATCATAGGCTTCTGAGCCTCTGACTGTCAGGTGGGTCTCTTCTCCAGTGTAACCTTCAAACTGACTCACAGAGTCACTTCCAGGCCATGCCATGCTCTGGTACTGTCATGAGTATCTTCTGGTTGGACATTTACTGTCATTATATATGTTCTCAGTTACAGGATCATTTTAAGTAATTCGACTGAGACTGAAAATGTTTTTCTTACACTAAATGCCAGTAAAGAGTGAGCTGATCATCTGTTTGCTTTTCACATCCTCTCTGTCTTATTGAATCTTGATACCTTAAATTAGGCATCAACACTATGGAGTTGGGAACAGTCGCCGCACAATCAGGGTGATACTCATAGACAACATGTGCCAAAAAGCTCATATACAGTAGTTACATCTGATTAGCGCTATTTCAGCTGTGGAATGGCCGAATGGGGGAGGCAGCTTGATGGATGAGGTCTCCAGGACTCTAAGCCAATCTAAATCATATTATGTGATATCATCTACTGTTAAATTCTACTCCGCACTTCTAAAATTTGTATTTTTATACTGTATTGAGGATTTGTTCTGTTCTGTATATTGTATTGTATTGACCCTCTTCCTTTTTGATACCCACTGCACACCCAACCTACCTGGAAAGGGATCTCTCTTTATGAATTGCCTTTCCTAAGGTTTCTTCCATTTTTTCCCTACAAGGTTTTTTTTTGGGAGTTTTTCTTGTCTTCTTAGAGAGTCAAGGCTGGGGGGCTGTTAAAGCCCATTGCAGAACTTCTTGTGTGATTTTGGGCTGTACAAAAATAAATTGTATTGTATTGTGTTGTACATGGTAATTGTATTCTACTTTATTGATAACTTTGCTGCATTGCACCTGACCCCATATTGCCCTCACTGGTGTGTAGCATTAATGTGCGTTAGTTGGTTTCAGAAACAGCAGCTCTTGAAAAAGTGATTTTTTTTAAGCACTTGATAAAATGGAGAGGCATCACAGGCAAAAATGTTAGTCATGCTATGCCAACCTCAGAAAGATGTGTAAGCTTGAAAGGCTTCTCATTTACAAGATTAATACTTTGTGGCCACATTCTCATTCCAAGCTAAATGATCTGCTAAGGTGCAATTTCAAGTTTTAAACCTCCCATTGTGTATTTAATTCTAACATTTTAAATGAATCTGTCCAGGTACATCTGTATTTGGCCGATTCTAGATTATCTGCCATTCCACCTAGTTTGGTGTCATCTGCAAAATTAACTATCTTGTTATACATATTGTTATGAAAGATATTTATGCCTATTTAAAAGAACAACAGCCTCAGCACTGATCTCTAAAGACACCCCTTTCAATGTCATTTAATTCTGAGAAGTTTCTTGCACCATAACTCTTTATTTCCATTGCTTACGCTAAATTTGCACCTACGTTTTTTTATTTAATTTAATTAATTAAATTTAATTTTGCACTATGCCTTGAACTGCCACTTGTGGCTTCTCACGTGGGACCTTATCCAAAGGTTTCTGAAAAGCAATAATATCATATGTACGTTCTTTTGTTACTTCCTCATAGAATTCCATCAAATTAGTGTAATCACAATCTCCCCTGTCTAAACCTATGCTGACCTTTCACTAATACTCTAATACTAATACACCTGTTCTAGATAGATAGATAGATAGATAGATAGATAGATAGATAGATAGAACTTTATTTGTCCCCAGGAGGAAATTTGGCTTTTTACAGAAGCTCTTAAAATAAATAAATGCATAAACAGATAGACATGTACATAAAGGAATGAACATACACAAACACTTTGGTCTGGACACACACTGGAATGACTATAATACGAAAAAATTCAAAAGAAAGGAAAGTTTTGACTTGTCCCACAGTCCCGAGTAAGGCATTATACAGGCGTATTGCTGTTGGTATAGTGGAGCGCCAGTAGTGTTTCCTGAAACACTTCTGCTGAATAATTCATTGGCTGAATGTACTCAATGTTAGTGTGTCAGAGAAATGATGTGTTGACATAACATAATGTGTTATTCATTATTTTCCATTAATTTATCCATGGTGCATGTTATGCTTTATGGCCTTCCTTGGATCAGCTTAATCTTCTTTTGTATGTAATCGAACAATGAATTGGTCATGGCCATCTTATAGATTCAAGAGATAGCCCAAGTTGCCTGTGTCTAGGAATCCTTGAAGCATGACATATGGTTTATTGAAATTTTCTATGTGATTTGCTAAATTCTGCATGGCAAAGCAGCCATATTTCCCCTTCTGGTGCCTTGGCAGATAATGTGCAAATCTGTGAAGCGCTATAGCCCAAAGTTCATCTTCATTTGAAAACTACTTTAATTTGTTTACATGTCCTTCACTAGTTGGCACCTTAACATGCTGCATACTACAGAAGCAGTAACCATTCTACTTAATCTCCCAATTTACACCCTACACCACTGTCAAGCTTAGATGGCTTCCAGTATGTGCCATGTAGGTGACATCCCATTTGCCACGGGGACTACATTCTCTATTTTCACTCAGCATTGGGGACTTGCTCCGATACCTTGATTACGTAAGGACCTTTAGTCTCCCATTCCACTAGGCTCAGCATAAGGCCCTCTCTTGCCTTCTTTAAGTAGGATTGGTATACACTCTTCATCAATAATAAAGGTACAGATGATGGTACAGAAGATTTCAATGTGCTTTCTGCCACAAGTACTTGAACAAGCCAGTGTTCATACTCTACTTATGTCCTCCCAAACACTCTGCACTCACCCAGAATCTTTAGGAGAAACAGCTTTCTAAGGAAATCCTGAAAATGCTAAAAGTTTAATAAGATTTTGATAACCCCCAAAGGAAATTAGGGTTTCTTTTGGCATTTGCCTCTATTTGTGTAAGACGTTTGGAGGAAGCATTCCATTAAATCTCCAACATATAGTTTAACTGGTTTTACCCTGAAAGTAAGATGGGACTGGCTATCTCAAGAATTGTACACCATTCCTTCTAACTTTCAAGGAGCAATGAGGGTTAGAAGCTTTTTTTTTCCCTTTGTTTGCCAGCAACGTGTCATGCCACATACAATCCCTGCTGGGATACAATTTGTGTTTATTGGAACTTTAGCCACACAAGATCGCAGCTTACAAGCTGAAAGACTACGGAAAGCAGCAGATAAAGGTTTTTTGTCTCCGTAATGTACCAAAGGCCTCCATACACTTTTCCTGGGAAAAATAAACTTAATTTAGGAAACATTCTAGGGAAATAATCAGAGCCTTGTTTAATTGCATTTGTTATATCATCTGGATGAAAAATACAGTTTAAGAAAGTTTACTTTTCTAACAATCTGACTGATAAGGAAAGCACATCTCCTGGGATGTCCTAGGTTATAAACCTCTCAGTCTGCAGCGACAACACTCAAAGACCAGATGCTCCGCCAGATGTTTTTCTAAAACCTATGCTGACCAATTATTTTCTGGTTTCTTTTCAGTAAATGTGAATGTAAATGTAGATGTTGCTCTGTACTGCTTTATAGTACTAGTTACTATTACTATTATTGACAGTGTTTCTAGTTAATACTTTAATATCATGTGAACACTTGTATAAACTAAAATGTATAAACTTTTTTAGCATGTACTGTCATGCAGACTAAATATGAATAAAGTTTATTTTTCATGACATTATTTTCTGAGTCATTTTTTTTTTTTCTAATAAAAAGTCAAAAGGAGCTAGAGTCTATATGGACAGCATTAGAGAAGTAGCAGGAGCCAATCCAGGACGAGAAGCCAATCAGTCACAGGCACATGATGACACACGGTGCTGTCATTCCTTTCATAAAAGCTTCATATATCTCAGAGCTAGAAGGTAATATTTTAGTTGGATATGGACATGAAAAGAAAAAGCAAGGTTTGAAACTGGCAGGAGTCTAAACCAGAGGATCAAAAAAACAACAAAGCCAAAATCATTTCCAAAAATCAGAAGTCTAAACTATGAGAAAAAAGTCCTAATACAACTAACTGTCTACATACCTAACTACTTAAGCAGGCTGACAGCAGTTTTTTATTGTATATACATAAACCTTGATACTAGAAACAGTGTACTGCCATGTTAAGTACCGTCTAGGCGATGATATCACACTTTTGTTGTCATGTGGTAACAGCATGGCCATCACCATATAAAAATACTCAAAATTGTGACACGAAACTACATAAAAATAAAAATGATTATGTTTTTCAAAATTAAAATAAATCTGCAAAATCTGAACAGGAATAAATTCTACATACTCTAAAACCCCACTATTCATTACAAGTTCACTCGCCAAACTAATTCAGCATCTTCAATTGGTCCAGTGTGTATGTATTTGGAATGGGAAACTGGAGTCCTGGAGAAAATCCACAGGGACAAATTGAAAATACGGAAACTTGAAAGACGGAGTGACCAAACCAAATGCTTGCAGTTAACAGTGAAAACCACGGCTTCATCATACCATTCATATTGTGTTTAGCCATAATATATACCTGTCAATTTAACAAATACAATTTTTAAACAAAAGTAACATCCATCTCGTATTTCCCAGACATACTATTATAGGGGATCTGGAACCTCCCTGGTTAAATTCATCCTGGTCAGTAGTGTAGCACAAGACAGGAGCAAGCATAATTATTGTTAGCGATGGGAATTTCAATTTAATTTACTGGATAAATTCTTTCAAACTACCCATTGGGAACCAATTCTTTTGATTCATTTGTAGTTCTGGAGTCCCCTATGATTGCATCACAAATATATAATTTAGTAATTTGTACATTAGTTTCATATATATGCATGTGTATATATAAATATATAATTAAAGTTATTGCGTCTTAATTTATATTTAATTCATTATCTACAAATATATGATTAATTCTATATAAATATATAATTCATCATACATTTAACAAGATAATTCATATGCTGTTGTCCCGTTTCCATACACAAAGCATAAATAAAATAAGACGTTACAGAATCACAAGTGAAGGAGAACTGTGCAACTCGTACTGACTCATTTACGAATCAGATGAACGAGAATTGTCAGACTGATTCAACTCGTTTATGAATCAAATGAGTTGAGACTCATGAATCAGGTGGTTCTTGCGCCTCACTTTACACATTCACCAGCAGTACTGAGATGGAAGACGATGATGATGTCACACAGGACACACATGCATTTTATCACTAGTCCTGTTGAGCTCCCCTGAACCGATTTGTTTGTGCTCACAAACGGATTCATATGACTCACTAAAAAGAGTCATTCAAAAAGAATGAACCGTTCATAAATCCCCCATCACTAATTATAGTACGTCCACATCTATTCTATGGCAGTTTGGCATTGCTAATTGTCCTGATGCCAGATATCTGATATATAGCCAACAAGAACAACAGTAAGACATAAAAAATGAGAAAGGACACACAAGTGCAACATTCTGTCTCTTAACTGGCCAATTCAAAATGCAAGAGGTGTCATGCTACCAAACATATCCAGAAAAACTACCTTTTTGTGTATTAATACATGCCCATTTTACAATATGTTAATTGATGAATAGCATTAAAGTTACATTATAATCACTTTATAGCATCAATATATATCTACAATACAAACAAAATGTTATCACATCACAGTAGGAATCCCACAGGTGTATAAAATGGTGCTGCAGTCAGCAGAGTTCATCTTCCACCTCTTCATCTTCAAGTAACCTTCTGGTTGGAGAGAAGATGGTGCAGGGTCTGAAGTTAAGACCTCTGGTTACACAATAAAGCCGAGGCAGAATCTGGGGTGGGGTGGCGAACTAGATATCAGCTTATTTTTGTTCTGTTGTATACTTTTTTCTCTATTTGAACAACTTTTCAAGAAGAAAAGTGGGAGAAGAACTGAATGAATTTTTTTTTTTTGCACGTTATTATTTTAGTTTCATTACACTGGAACTGTTTTTTAATTAATTGCTTCACACAAGAGTGTGGTTTTCTTGTTTCTCACTTCTTAGAATAAACAATTTTTATATTTTTTGGTCTTGTGTTTCTTTATCTTTCAAATGGTCATTCAGCTACGATTCCAGATGGGCAATGGTGCCATCGCAGGAGGCATCACACCGCCACCCCCTAATCCACTTAATATGTAAAGTTTTGTATAGGATTATTTGTAGTTCTCATCTCATCTGAAAAAGTCACTTTCTTAAAGAAAAAACAAACTAGTTATCAAATGAATGCTGAAACACTCATTTTCTTACTTAGTAATGCATAAGGTCTTAAACTCATAGAAAGATTAGTATTATAGTATATAGTACTGCGGTGGGTTGGCACCCTGCCTGGGATTGGTTCCTGCCTTGTGCCCTGTGTTGGCTGGGATTGGCTCCAGCAGACCCCCGTGACCCTGTGTTCGGATTCAGCGGGTTGGAAAATGGATGGATGGATGGATGGATATATAGTAATTTTGTCATTTGAACACCATTAGATGTTCATGAGAAAACCAGTAGGAACCTGAGACACATTACATTTGGAGCAAACCTCATTTTTCAGCATCTGACATTGCAGAGAAATAAATGCTGCATTTAATACCTCAGAGTGATCAATAGCAATCTCACTCACTATCACTGTGTTGATGGTGTCAGAGGCATTTTTTGCGACTGATTTTGCAACTTGGTAGCAAATAACCACAGAATGTTAGCAACCACCATTAATGGAAAGTGTAATAACCTGAAATAATGCACACTTATGTTATTTTCGCCCTATAATGATGAGCACTGCATAGCTTTTCTGACTATTCCCAAAAAAACAACATAACAGGCACTCAGTCATTTTAAAGTAGAAAAGTAGTACAGTATTCAACACATTGGTTTTATTTTTGAGTAATCAAATAATTCACAATAAATGAAATCTTATCATGATACCATGCCATATCACTTTCTAAGCCTGCTTAATCCAGAGCGGGGTCGGGGGGGAGTTGGAGCCAATCCCAGCAAGCAAAGGGAGCAAAGCAGGAACAATCCTTGGACAGAGCGCCAGTCCATTGTAGGGTGAACGCAGTCAGGCTCACGCTGTTCCTTTTATAAATATAATTTGCTTTTAATAAAGATTTTACAAAGAACAATATATCTGAGCAAAACCTGAAGAATTCTGTTTCACCTACAGTCTCTCTGCATCCATTTTCAGTGCTGTGGTTTTGATTGCAAGGTTGCCAGGATCAGCAGCCTATCCCAGTAGCACTGGAAGCAAGATAAGAAAAAACCTTAAAGATGCTACAGTGAGCAGTAAATTTAATTATCAGTAATCAATATGTTATTTAGATTTAACCCTTCAATGGATATGGAGGCAATATGCTCCATTTTATCCTGCTTAACATGTCTATTTATTAACCTGGCTGGTACACCAGCACACACTGTAAAAGTAACTTAGCTTTCACTAGGAAAGTGTATTAGCTAATTTAACCCTTTGTGAAAATAAGAATTAAACTATTAAACTTTTTAAAGTAAATATCCTCAAACAACTGTACAAGGACGAAATCTTTTATATTATTAATATCCTACTAGAATTTTCTAAACACAGAAGGAATTAGTCCTTTTGAGTAAGGTATTGTTAATCAGACTAATTTTCTATACAAAATTTGAATATGGTGATAAATTTCTGGCTAGTAAATGGGGGCCTAAATATGAATGCTGTTTTGTTGTTTTTGTTGTTGTTTTTTCATCAAAGCATCCAACCTTTACTATGAACTAAGCTGAAGAGCTGTTCCAGTTTTCACTTCTGGATTGAAGGCTGTCATATTGCAGATGATGTGCGGATTTAAATGCTTATAATTCACCATTTAATCCGTTGTTTTCTGTACTGGTTGAATGTTTTAACGTATATTTTGTAGATCTTTATGTCTCTGTGATTGTCGGTGTGTTTGTGTGTGTGGATTAGCTAGCCATGTGATATTTTATGTAATAGAAATGGCAGAACACTACACTCAATACTGAAAACCTCAAAACAAAACTCAGTAATGTGCTGTTTAATACAACTCAGTCCCAATGACACTCACATAAAAACCAGCAAAAAACAACATACAATAAATATTTACAAAAATGGAGTCCTTTTTCCTCCTCCAACCAAAAATCAGAAAGGGGAAAAAGAACTCTGGCACCCAAAATCAATATTTACAAAATGAAATATTCTTAAAACATGATATGCATCATGAAAAAAGAAAAAAAAAACGACAACAGAATTCTATCTTCAAAACCTACTTACAAAAATCTGTTTCTTTCGCCATCTTTTTAAAAGAAAAAGTAATCAAAGAAGAAGAAAACGTATTTACCAAAAAAAATAAAAATAAAATAAAAATACATCAAAAGAAAAAACTCTCTTCAATGCTTGAGAGCTTTAACTCACTTGCTGGCCTCACTATTTTCTCTCTATCTGTCACTTGGAAGGTTTAGAAGGTTTTAGAACAAATCATAGTATAGAAACTGCACTGGTTAATCTTTTAGGGCAGAGGTCGATGTTTGTCAAAATGTAGCCCTGGGGGTAGAGAGTAATAATCAGCAGTAAACGTCGACAAAACTCATCGATACGTTATTGGTAGACCTTCTTTGGTAGGAGGAATGTTACAACAACAACAACAACATTTATTTATATCGCACATTTTCATACAAATTATGCAGCTCAAAGTGCTTTACATGATGAAGAGAAAAAAAAACAAAATAAATAAAAATTAGAATAAGGGAAGACTAATTAACATAGAAAAAAGTAAGGTCTGATGGCCAGGGAGGACAGAGAAAACAAAAAAAAAACTCCAGACAGCTGGAGAAAAAACTAAAATCTGCAGGGGCTCCAGGCCACAAGACCACCCAGCCCCCTCTAGGCATTCTACCTGATATAAATGACCTCAATCAATCCTCATGGTATTCAGGGTTCTCATGGAAGAACTTGATGAGGACGGTCATGTGGACTTCTGGCTTTTAATTCATCAATGTAAGGACATCACGGTGCTTTGATCAGGTGGTGGTGGCGCAGGTTGCCACACCAGAAAACCCGAAAAAGAACAGAAGAGGAAGTAGGGGTTAGTACAGATTTTGGAGCCACCATGAATAATAATGATAATTAATTGAATATACAGAGCATCAGGATTAAACTAAGATGAAGCTGTGAGAAAGCCATGTTAAAGTAATGTGTTTTTAGCAGTTTTTTAAAGTGCTCCACTGTATCAGCCTGGTGAATTCCTATTGGCAGGCTATTCCAGATTTGAGGTGCATAACAGCAGAAGGCCGCCCGCCTGCCTCACCACTTCTTTTAAGTTTAGCTCTTGGAATTCTAAGCAGACACTCATTTGAGGATCTAAGGTTACCATTTGGAGTGTAAGGTGTAAGACATTCCAAAATATAAGATGGAGCAGATTATTTAAGGCTTAGTAAACCATAAGCAGTATTTTAAAGTCAATTCTGAATGACACAGGTAACCACTGTAGTGACATCAAAACTGGAGAGATGTGCTCGGATTTTCTTTTCCTAGTTAAGATTCTAGCAGCTGCATTCTGCACTTGTTGCAATTGATTAATGTCTTTTTTGGGTAGTCCTGAGAGGAGAGCATTACAGTAATCTAGTCGACTGAAAACAAAAGCGTGGATTAATTTCTCAGCATCTTGCAATGTTATAAGGGGTCTAACTTTTGCTATATTTCTTAAGTGGAAAAATGCTGTCATAGTAATCTGATTAATATGTGATTTAAAATTCAGGTCAGAGTCAATAGTTACCCCTAAATTCCTTACCTCCGTTTTGACTTTTAATCCTAATGCATCAAGTTTATTTCTAATAACCTCATTATATCCATTATTTCCAATCACTAAAATTTCAGTTTTCTCTTTATTTAGTTTGATAAAATTACTACTCATCCATTCAGAAACACAAGTAAGACATTGTGTCATTGAATCAAGAGAGTCGGGGTCTTCAGGTGCTATTGATAAATACAGTTGTGTGTCGTCAGCATAGCTATGGTACCTCATGTTAGGCCCCAAGATAATCTGACCTAATGGAAGCATGTAAATCGAAAAGAGCAGCGGAACCAGGATAGAGCCTTGTTGAACTCCATACAGAATATCATGTGTCTTTGAAGTATAGTTACCACAACTTACAAAGAATTTTCTAACTGCCAGGTAGGATTCAAACCAATTTAAGACCCTGCCAGAGAGGCCCACCCATCGACTAAGGCGATTTCTAAGAATATTGTGATCAATGGTAGACTTGTTGACTTCATGTCTAATCGTTGAATGTGCGTGAGTAGTGTAGAGCAAACTACGGCAAATATGGCATCAACATCTGGCAAGAGAGTGAAGTGAATGCGCAAAACAAAATACTCAGTGGGCAACGTTTTTCACATTATTGTTGAGTCAGACTCTGACTTTTCAAACTCCAATTTTTATGCGAGTGATCTCTAGATCACTCTCCCATCACAACTAATTGGAAGAAACATTTGGTGTACAACTTCCTGGCATCAAAAAATGCAACAGGGATGCATTCCTATCCCAAAAATGGCCACTAAAACCAAAAACAACCTATAAGATGGCAGCAGCCATAATAAAGCAAATGAAGACCAAACTTATCAGCAAATTAAACATATGATATAATAATAAGAAAATAGTATGAATAAATTCCCATAAATACAAAATTAAGAAATAAATGAAAAAACATTTACTTGAGCCTCGGAGCATAGGAAGTTATTGCAATGTAATGAATAATATGTAGAAACTTATTTAGAAAGTTTACAGAGAGTCATTGCTGCAGAGTTGATTATGTGGTTATTCTGGTTGGCATATATTACAGATGTGGTAAAATGATTTTGTAATAATTGATGCCTTTAATGGTTTGTGTTGTAAGACAATTGAAAAAAAAGGTTAATCAAGTTATTACAGAACCCCACATAAACACATAAAAGCAATAACACAATGAGCATAAACACCATATAATTAACAAAATCCCTTTTGCTGACCGTACAATCATTGTTGATTGTACTGTATATGTAAAGCAGAATGACCCCTGCATGCTTTCCTCTTGCAGGCTGGCCGTGTCTTGGCTCTGCCCCATGGCTAGTCATTAATCATAGTTTACTTCTATGATTAATGACTAAACCTATATTTGGTGATTAATTGTTTTTAAGCTCAGTTGTCTTGCTGTTTTGCTTGGACAGTTTAAGCAGATCACAATTTACACTGTTCAGTAGCATTTTAAATGTATTTATTTATTTTTTAAATTATCAATAAAGCCAATGAAAGCCAATCAAAGTGTATGCATAATACTGAAAGGCTAAGCACCACGGGCTAAACAACAGCTGTGACTGTCTAATGATTTATAGAGATTCATATGTTTTCTTCAATTTCCAGCTGATAAACTACTTTCAACAGATACTGTACATTTGATTGGCCTATCATTTGTGCTCATTCGTTCATGATCCATCAGCAAAGCTGGCAACAGTTATACTGCGTCCTTTACAGTTCTTATTCTGGTGTCTGAATATAGCTACTGTAAACGCAATTATTTGTAGCTAGAGTTAAAAGCAGGATAGTGCATGGTAACTGTAAGGCCAATATCATTCTCATTTTGCTGCCATCCCAGGACAATCTGTTTTCTTTTCTCTGTCATGTTTTCAAGATGTTAGTGGCTACCAATACATTCCTATGAACTATAAACTGCATAAGCAAAAAATATACACTTTTATTAGTATGAATTTAAGTGAGATGTGTTACCCTAGGCTGAGTTTTCAGGTTTGTGTCATAATCTGACATTGGACTGATTTTAATTCACTCCATTTCAAAAACGTTTTACATTTTCTAAGTAATGAAAAATAACTTTAGCAGTTATTATTGGTCATTGTAAAGAATAACTTATAATATCACCATTCGTACAACACTCATACTGTATGGTAAAGCATTAGCAATACTTTAATTGCACATAATTGAATATATCTTCATTGACATCCATATTAATTCATTAATTCAAATATGGCTGTCCCATCAAGGCTACATACAGTGGAACCTCGGGTCACAAACGTCTCGGACCACGTACAAATCGGGTTATGACCAAAAAGTTCACCAAACTTTTGCATCTGTTCACTACCACACACTCGGGTAACGAACAAACCAGTTTCCCTTCCGGTTCGTACGCGCCGATGATTTCCGCACGTGTTCTGTCTCTCCCTGTACATTGTTCTCGGTCGGACATGCATGCATGCAAGGTTAGTTTTCTTGGTTGCTTATCGTTAGCTTTTGCATTAATTAAGGATTTTTCAAATTTTCATTTTTTTTGCTGTGCTTAAAACTCATTAAAAAAAAGTGTTTACAGAGAGCAGTTCGTAAGGCTGTAGCGTGAACTCCTGCAATGTTAGTTTTCTCTGTTCAAGGTTTTCTCAGTGTTATTCAATGTTTTTACATTTAGTTTACTATTACGCTGTGCATTCTATGGTATAATTAACTATTTTTGTGCTTAAAAATCTTTAAAAAAATATATATTTGCATTTGTCTGGAACTGATTAATTGTATTTACATATAATCCTATGATGGAAATTAGTTTGGTTCCACTGTATTGGCTCCCTGTTGTTTTCTAATGCAAAGAAAAATCAGAAGAGGAGTATACTGATAAAATAAAGTCCAAGTAACAAGACAAAGAAAAAGTCAGTCAGTCATTCTTCAAGCCGCTATATCCTAACATAGAGTCACAGGGGTCTGCTGGAGCCAATCCCAGCCAACACAGGAAGCAAGGCAGGAATAAACCCCGAGCAGGGCACCAGCCCACCGCAGCAAAGAAAAAGTAAAAGTGTTAAATCAGGAGGTACATATGGTAGATTAAGACCAAGAGTGCAATAAATGGCTGATATAGCATGGGAAAGTGGAAAGTGTAAAAAGGTGGGAAGAGATACCGCAAGAGGTAGCCCTCTGTTTGCAGCATAGACATCTGCTGTGAGCCGACATGTTGTAGTTCTGGGTTAGCAGGTGGTAGACTAGCTGCTGTGGTGCGGGCATCTGGTGGGTTCAAGTAATACAGAATCTACAGAAAGGACAGCACCTGGGATATTGTAAATGGATCAAGACTAGCTGCTAAGGGTAGCTTGATTCACCCTAGTATTTACATACAGAAGACAGCCACCAGACAGAACATTTATCAAAATGGGGTGCCTGTCAAAGACCATCCATGAAACAGTCACTCCCAAAATGACACATATGAAACATATGGAAAGGTATCATGGGCTACAATGAAAATAAAATGTGCACACCAAGGGAAGGGCACTTTCACTGAGTTACAGGCACAGTCAAGGAGATGCGATTGATGTTTCCTGTTTTCAGTGATCAGTCAGGCTCTGCACAAGGAGGTTGGTTCTATGCACTGGATTGACAGGCCAAGTGTTTCACTGCAGTGTGTTACACCCCAGCACCAATCCATTTTTATCAATGTATCAATTTATTTTAGCACATTCTTTTATATAAATATGTGTTTAAAGACTCATTTAGTAAAAGCTAAGAAAAATAATATGCATATAAATAAAGTGCTCTCAGGTTAAAGGTCCCCACTTGTAAGTTAAAGCAGCAAAGGTTTACCTTCATTTGGTGTTGGCAGAATGAGCCGTTCTCTGTAATTTGAACGGAATGGGATTGCTGTCAGCTCAGAATAAGGCCTCATTACCTGATGTAAATTGCCTCAAGCCATGACTAAGTAGCAGCTCACTCACAGCAAATGACTGAAATCAGCATCTCTTAAAAAAAAAAAAAATCAGAAAATACCATCACCGTCTGAAAGGTACAGTAGGTACAGCCATACTTAAACTGGAATATATGCTGATTTTAAGAGTTAATCCGTTGATCATTCATTGATAATAGTGAATACTTTTTTGGTATCTATACTTAATATTTATCCATCAGAAAAAGTATATCATATATGCAATGCTGTCATGTCCTTCATATGAGCTGTGTGCTTTGACAGGCAAGTACTGTAAATGCCTTTCCTTATCCAAAACTCCACAGACTTGTTTCTTGGAATTAACAACAAGAGACTAAAACAGAGAAAAAGATGCAAGCCGCTTGTAACAGAACATTTCCCACCTGACATAGTTAAACGCCACTATCCAAAAGTCTGTAACATTAGCATATTTACAATGGCTTTTCAGAAGGTGCAATGCGGAGGACCATCTTAGTGACATGCCAGATAAAAACTTCATCTTTCCAAGAGACTTTAGTCTCTACCTTGCATACTTTACCATCTTTGCTGGGGCAAACTTGTGTGACCATTCTCAATGGCCATCCATTTCTTTTAAAATGGTCATCTTTGTGAAGCACAGCACTTCCAGCCTACAGTATATGTCAGGTTTCCTACGTCATTGGAGTAAACAAAGACATTGATTTTCTATTCGTCCAAAAAAGGTTGAGCCAGGTGCTGCACTTGGCACCACTGATGTCTATGTAGGTCCTTCAACCCAGAATCACCAGAAAGGGCTGAAGGAAGATTCACTTTCTGGGTAAAAGGAGCTCCTGGTGTAAGAATTAGAAGGTTGTTTGGATCAGCAGACACCAAAACATGAGTTCTGGAGTTGATATTAGAAGCTACTTCTTCCATTAATGTGGTAAGTACTTCATGAGTCAACTTCACAGGACTAAGTTGGAAGAACATAGAATTTAAGATCCTTAAATTAAGATCCTTTTTTAATATATCAATCATCCTTTCCCAAGAGCCTCCCATATGAGAAGCATGAGGATGAACTGAATTTCCAAATGCCACCTTCATCCTAACTGAATTTCTTAACAGCAGGGGCATCAATGTTATAGGAAATCTTTAATTCTTTATAGGCACTGATGAAGACAGACCTGCAATCAGAATGGATGAGGTTCACTGGACACCTTATAGCAATGTGTGAAAGCATTGAGGAAATTGTAAGCATTGAGGGTTTCAATAACGTCAGTATGTACAGCTCTCACACTCAAGTAGGTAACTATCCCAGCCCATCACTTATTTTGCGCAAGGCCACCTCTCATGTGACATGAAGACACTGTTCATGGACCAAAGACAGCCAGGCTGACATTTGTAAATGGAGGTTCTGTAGAGAGGTGATTTGGTGGAAGTTTTGACATCTTATGTATCTGAGGTGCTCCACGAAGCTTGTAGCATGTAACACACCCATGAACGATACTGTTTACACACCTCTTACCACTACCTGTCCAGAGTCCAGCAGTATTTATGGCATCTTCCATAAATTGCAAACTTGATGCTGAATTAGTTTCATGGTAATGCCTGACCAGCAGGTATGCTTCATTGTGTTTTCCTGGAAAGCTGAGCTACAATGTGGCAACCTCCCACTCTAAGAAGGCCATCTGCATCAATGAAAAGATCTAATGCTTTAAGAAGACTGCTCTTGGGAAGCTAATCCTCCTTCTTTAAACAGCCTACACACTTCAGTATACTCTTCCTCTTCAACTGCGCATATTATGATCCTCTTGAATTGTGAGAGTTCCTCAACTGAGTATGCTGTGTTACAGTAGTGCCAGCTTTTGCAGTCATTGACCATGGCTTAAAGATTCTTGTGGCAGAGCCTTGCAATATGGATCAGATGAGCAATAAAACAAGTTAATAATCTCCAGCTAGGTAATTTGAAAAAACATACTCTGGTGAGGTGTCTGGCTTATAAGTCGAAGGTGCTGGTCCTGGACCAAGTGCTGAGATGTGCTTGTCACTCTCACACTCTGAACATGTGCCTGAGTACTTAGTTTTTAGCTGTGTATGTTGTTGATGTTCAACATTTAAAGCAGATGTCTTTCCCCTTTAGTAAAAACTCAAAAGGCACGACATTTGGACATTTGTGTTAGTTTGTTCATTAGGATTAGGGCTGATGTAGGAGACACATCTGTTTTATGGACTCCAAAGTCTTTCTGCTTGCATAGCTTCCAGGACTTACTGTTCTTCTTATACACAGCAAGTGATTGACCTGAGAAGCTGAAACTTGGATCATTCCTGATCCTAGCTTGTTGGGTATTGAAGTCTTCAAAAAACTTTAAAAAGAGGGAAAGGAACGTGATACTGCTGTCCGTAGTTGGATCCAAAAGAAAGTTACTTTTCTTGTAGGTTATAACGTAGACTTTGAACTATTGGACTGGGACCCTGTCCTGTATCGAGATAAAACAAGCCTAGAAGCTCTTATCTGCTTTGGCTGACTCTAGTTCTGTAAGTAAATCACTTTGTTTGCACAATTTTGAATAATCTTTGTTTGAGGTTTTTAGGAAACTATCAATGCCCCACAAAAGAGCACTTTCAATCACTTCAGGTGCATCAAACATTCTTTTAATCTTTGCCATATTATTCTGCTCCCCTTTTCTGATGGGTTAACATGGACAGCTCGGATTCTACTAGCATGCTCAGCTGACTGTTTCCCCAACCACTTAACCAGGAGATCCATCTTCTCTCTGGCTGTCAAATCCAGATCTCTAGCCATTTTCCTGAATTACTGCTGCCAGGCTGTGTAGCTCTCCAGTTGGTCATTGATTTGGATGAGACCAGTGGTGATCAGCTCACGATGGAGAAAGTATTTCACAAAGTCAGTTTTGGATGTTACGGCAATTGCAAAACTGAGTGCTGGGGGAGGTGGAGAATTTAGAATAACAGGTTTTGGACCGTGTGCACGATGATCATACTGCATATTCCAGGAGGGGGGAAGCGTATGCTGTGTGCACTGTGGTTTTTAAACTGTTACTCTATTGGGCTGTGCCAGGTCAGAATCAATCATAACGGAGGAGCCACTGTCTATATTATGATGCAGGACAAGTCCTGGCACTTTGAAAGCCCGTCTGCTTTTGAACTGATTGAGTAGTCATGCTTCTGGTGCTAAGTGCACATCATCAAATTTCCTGGACTGCTCAATCTCATATTCTCATGTACACCGTACTGGGTCAAGAGGGGGTTCTTCAGTTTGGAGTTTATAACATCCTCTAGAGCAGACCCTCATGAAAGCTATGGACCCCCTTCCCCAGAAATATTCACATAAACACAACTTTGCATTCAATGAATATAATGAACTTTATTTATCGAGATCTGATTGTTTCATACATGTATGACATACACAAAGCATTATTAACCTTTAAAGTAAACCATCTATTTGCAATTTATATGCAAAAAGTAATGACCACTCATTATAATTATGAAATACAATCCTCTTGTGCAAATTAAAACAGATCTACTACTACTACATTTTCTACTACCATTTCTACTAGTACTACTACATCTATTCTTTCATTATCTACTTTATTTTTCTCATTATTTTTCTTGCACGTTATTTTTCTCATGAGTATGTAACTCACAAATTGGGATTAGGTGAGATAAATACTTGTAACAGCGAGAGATGTAACATGCAAGAAAAATCAGGTGGGAAAATTCACATGAGAAAAATCAACAGTACCGGGCTGTATAGTGAATACAAATGTAATTTTTTATTTGACCCACACAGACCCTCTGAAACCCATCCATGGTCCCCCTAGGGGTCAACAGACCTCAGGTTAAGAACCCCTGCTCTGGAGTGTCTGCTTCGACGACAGCAGCAGTCACTACCTTTACTAACACCGGCATGTTCATTTCGGCCTCTTATTGTGCTTTCTCTTTCCTTTTCTGTAATGAGAAGTCAAGCAAAATGTCACCTTTTATTGGCTAACTAAAAAGATTACAATATGCAAGCTGTCAAGGCAGCTTAGGCCCTAAGGTGTCATTTTGCTTGACTCTTATTGCATCCATAATGGCTAACATGGTACATCACCTTATTTCCTTTTCTGCAAAAGCCAAGTTGCTTTGGCTGCTTCTGCTCAGGCTCTAGCTCTAGCAGCAGCTTCTTCACAGGAACTACTCAAGTGTCTTACAGAACATGCAGCACAGGACCTGGTTTTTACTTAAACTGGCTTCATTTCTTTCATTGTCTGTGTTTAAGATATTACTGTACTAGCTTATTGTTGTAAAGCCGTCCTCTCACATGGACAGCTGGCAAGCAGATAAATACCTTTGTTTATCCAGAACTCTACAGACTCTTGTTCTTTATTCACAGGTTTATTGGGAAAAGGGTGAGACTAAAACAGAGAAAAAGGTACAAGGTGCTATGTGGCTTTATGTTAAATAACAAACATTTCTTTCAAATGTACGTTACTGTGCCATCATACATGATTACTTCCATCTGCAAAATATGTATAAAAAGAAAGTTAACTTTGAAGTAAAGTAATACATACAGGTGATGCCATCACAAGCATGAAGATATGCGCTTACATGCACATGAAAAAGCCTCCATGACACTAAACTAACTTCCTGATTACCTCATGTGACAGGAAGCAAGGGACAAATAGGGAAAATACAAAATGTACCCATTAGATGGTGCTAAACTGCAAATCTTAACAAAATAAACAGGTGAAACAAGTTCTAACAGAACAAGTATAAACATCCTTTTGTATTATCAGTTGTCTGGTTTATTAACTTTTTCAGGGCGGATGTCGACTTTGGTACAGAGGAGGGGTTGGGGGTGGTAATCCACTGGAAATGGTGACCAAACCTGCCATTATGTTTTAGTTCGACTATCTTTGCTAAAAGGAAAGTTAACTTTGTTGGTTTGACCGAGATTCCCAGCGCTCATATGAGTAGTGAAGAGCAAACGATAAAAATGGCATCGACATCTATCAAGAGATTGAAGCAAATGTAGACAGCAAAATACTCTGTGGACAACGTTTTGCATATTATCACTGAATTGGACTTGTCAGATTCTGATTTTGATGCAAGTTATTGAAAATGAACATGAGGTACCAGCATCACCCGATTGGTCCATAGCTGATTGTGGTGCTAAACACACTCATGTAGCTGACATTTGCAATGACAAGAGGTACAAACCAGTTTGTGTTGTTCTGCAACTGCGGCCACCACTGCCGAGCCCGCCACACCCACATTCCTGCCAGCTGTCGTGAGCGGCTCAAGCAGCAACAGACATTTTGTGTTGATTTCTGTGTGAATCCATTGCTTTGTGTGCCTTTCAGAAAACTGCGTTTTTTTGGAATAAATATTCAGCCCTCAAAAAGTTAAAATGTAATATGTTAGTCTATTCTTCTTTCGTTATGTTACATTGTAGTTAGATACCATCAGGACATTTTTCTTTAAATAACAGCTGAGATCACCGCTGAGATGTTTCTAATGGAAATCCTTTATTACAACCGATCTGAGGGAGCTCTGCCATGTTCACTATGACAAGATGGAAGGAATAAGGGAGAATTTGAGATTATGAAGACTACGATCATTTGCATAACATCTATAAGACTCACAATTTACACCAATCCACACAAAGATATATATTTTATAAAGACAGAAGGGTACCAAAATATCTAGATAGATTAAACGTCTTTGGCAAACACTTTATTTTTGAATAGAAACATCTGATACAGTAAATAAATACTACAGTTAATAATAATAAAAGTTAAATGGCATATGATCTCATCATCTCCATGGTGAATATGCTAGAAATAGATGGGTACATGAAGTCTTGGTTACGCAAAAAAGTACACAAAAAATGTTTCTTACAATGCATACAGCTACCACGTGAAAGGTGTGCTATGCCAAATAAAATTAACTGTACATTATGTGCAGTTGTTTTTTACTTTTAACTAAATTTTGAGAGCTGATACTTAATTCAACAGGTGTATTTCTAAGTACATTTTTAGATTATATTAGATTATATATAGGGCGGCACGGTGGCGCAGTTGGTAGCGCTGCTGCCTCACAGTAAGGAGACCCTTAAGGGTTCGCTTTCCGGGACCTCCTTGTGTGGAGTTTGCATGTTCTCCCTGTGTCTGCGTGGGTTTCCTCCCACAGACATGCAGGTTAGATGTATTGGCGATCCTAAATTGTCCCTAGTGTGTGCTTGGTGTGTGGGTACCCTGTGGTGGGCTGGCGCCCTGCCCGGGATTTGTTCCTACCATGCTCCCTGTGCTGGGATTGGCTCAGACCCTCGTGACCCTGTAGTTAGGATATAGTGAGTTGGATGATGGATGGATAGATTATATATAGATTTGATATACTTTATTTCCAAGGGGAAATTCAAATGCACACCACAGCAAAAACAACTCAAAGTTCAATATTAGACAATAAAAGAAAAACATAAAAGACAATAAATATTATGCTAAAATAACTGTAGTAATGTGAAGTCTGCACTGTCTTTCTGTGGCTTCTGGCTGGTGTGAAGAGAGGGACATCAGTTGAAAGCATTGAACTGCCTCATGGAAGCAATTAGAGAATATTCCCAGAGGTGCTTCTTATTATACTGTGGAGGTATGAGCCTGTGGTGCGTAAAAGTTCTCCTAGAAAGCCCACCCCCCCATAGAAGGGTGTGAGATAATTTGTGTATAATCCTATGAAGTGTTAGGGTGTAACGGAGGCTGGGGCAGGAGGAATGCTGGGGGAACCAGAAGAGACAGGGGTCAGGGTTAGGCTCGGGTAGTAAGACGCTGTTTTTGTTAAATAAAAGTTATCAGGCTCTCACAGCTGAGTCAAACTCACATGCAATACATGAAAAAAAAGGGGGTGGGCAGAGTTGCATCCAGTTTTGCCACCATTCTCCACACAACAGCCTCCAGAGTGTCCAGAGTCATTTCTGTGATATGTTTGTTCAGGTGTTTTGCATTGCCTGAACTCAAGCTGCTTCCCCAGGAGACCACATCATAAAACAATACACTGGCTACAATGGGCTGGTCAAACATTGCTGCACATATCAAAAGACCTGAGTCTCCTTAGCAAGTACACTCTGCTCTGGCCCTTCTTGTACAGAGCCACTTTATTGTCAGACCAGTCCAGTTTGCTGTTCATATGGACACCAAGGTACTTGTAGCTCTGCAGCACCTCAACTTCCTTCCTTTGGATGGTGACTGGTCTCCACACACATGATCTCTTCTTCATTGAGCAGGTACAGAATATACTCTTCTTCTTCAACTGCATCTATTATGATCCTATTTTGTCTTGTTGATGTGCAGCTGCAGTGAGTTATCCCTGCACCATGAGACAAAACCCTCCACCAGCCTCTAACTCATCCTCATTATCAATACAACCTGTGATGGAGGAGTTGTCCAAGAATTTCTATAGATGGCAAGAGCTGGTATTATACTGGGAATCCATTGTGTAGAAGGTAAACAGTAAGAGGAATAGGACAGTTCCCTGACGTGTACCAGTATTACACACCACCACCTCTGACACACAGCACTTACTGTAAGCCTCACAAATTGCCATCTGGTGGTCATGTAGTCCATGATCCTGGAGTCTGTGGGGGCATCACAATTCATAGATCTTTAATGTAATTAAATCAAACATACACTTCGTTAAGACAGAATATTTTATATTTTCATATTTTATGTGATGTTACTTCTTGTCTTTATTCCTTCATCAAGTAGACAAAATATTTTATATCACGTTACATTTTGTCTTAATCCATCCATCCACTTGTTAATTTGTTAATCCAGTTCTGGGTCATGGAGAGGCATTGTTTGCTCTGGCAGTATGGGCAATCTAGGCAGAAACTGACACTGGATGGCATCAGTCCACCACAAGACACTCTGCAACTAAGGTCACCAATCAACCTAACATGCACACCTTTGGGAACAGATTACCTAATAATAATAATGATGATAATACATTTTATTTATATAGCGCCTTTCCCATGCTCAAGGCACTTACAGAATATAAGAAAGAACGACAGGGTATACAGTATATAGCATTGTACAAATCAAATAAATAAATAAAGAAGATTACGACAGTGAATTCAGAGAAAAAAAAGCCTAACAGACAACATAATTGATGGTCCAGCACACACACACACACACACACACACACAGGTTACATGAGCATCTTGACATGGAGGTAAACTGAGAGAAGGGTAATAAAGTCAAGTAGAGCTAAAAGCCTTCCTGAACAGATGAGTTTTAAAAGAATTCATGGAGTCAGCTGATCTAATTAATTTCATAGGTCATTCCAGAGTCTGGGCACTCACTATACAGCTGAAGGCCCTGCTGTCACCCATGGAGTGTAGATTAGTGTAGATTAGTGTGGGGCACAACAAGATTGCCAGAATCAGAGGACCTTAGTGGGTGGGCAGGCACATACTGATAGAGAAGGTGCGAGGTTATTTAAGGCTTTGTAGGTTATTAGTAGGATTTTATATTCGATTCTGTAAGACACAGGGAGCCAGTGAAGACGGAGCAGGATGGGTGTGATGTGCTCGCTGCTACTGGTTCAAGTGAGGACCCTTGCAGCCGAGTTTTGAATAAGCTGGAGCTGTGATATAAGATTAGAAGGGGCACCTGCCAGTAGGGAGTTACAATAATCGATGCGGGATGTGATAAAAGCAGGGACAAGTTTCTCACCATTAGAGAAAGAGAGGAAGGAGCAAACATGGGATATGTTATGGAGGTGAAAGTAAGAAAGTTTCTTAATGTGATTTATGTGGGTGGAATAAGAGAGGGAGGAATCAAAAATGACACCGAGATTCTTTGCAGTAGAGGCAGGTGTGATGAGATCACCGCCAAGATGGACTGGGAAGGAGCTCATTTTATTAAGTTGCATTTTAGTCCCAATTTGCAGGAGTTCAGTTTTGTTGCAGTTTAATTTTAAAGAGTTCTGCTCCATCCAGGTTTTAATTTCACTAAGGCAGGTTGTGAGCTGAGAAAGCTCTGATGAAGTTCCACTTTTAACATTGAAGTAGAGTTGAGTATCATCTGCATAAAAATGATAGCCCAGTCCATAGCTACGAATAATATGGCCAAGGGGAAGCTTATAAATACAGAAGAGAAGAGGGCCAAGGACAGAGCCCTGAGGAACTCCTTGTGTGACTGACGCTGAGCTGCATTTGCTGTTGCCAAGACTAACAAACTCTTGCCTATCAGTCAGATAGGACTTGAACCACTGGAGGGCAGTGCCAGAGATACCCAGCATGTTCGCCGTTCTGGACAGTAGAATGTCATGTCTGACCCGAGTGTCAAATGCTGCACTGAGGTCTAATAGTCTTCAGCGGAGTGAGGATATACAAACACCACGCAGGAGGCAGCTGAACTAACCACTGTGCCACCTTACATACTCTATATCTTTATGCTTTATTGAAATGCATAAGATAAGGATTTATTTGATTATAACTCATTACTATTTAGACTAAGCAATACATGTAATGCATTTGTGCAGCTCTGAATTTCTATTTTGTTATGATTTAAACACATCTTTTTAAGGAAACACGGAATATTTCCTGCCATAATTGCTTCATGTTCAATTAATTAGGTGACACTTTGATCATCTATTATCAAAAATGAGTTTAATTTAATGAATTTAAGCTATCTAGTTTAGTTCCATAATAAGCAATTAAGCGGATCCATTGGTAATTTTATCCATTATTTCTCAAGGGCTGTGGAATTCTCTCACTGCTTTGAAATGATCACTCCCTTAGGTCAAGTCTTTGCCATGTTTTCACATTTTAACATTTGCTGATTAGCAGTATATACTGTATCTATGCACGGCGTATTCAAACATCCTACAAGTGTCTTCATAAGCGGGTGAACATTTTAAAGGACTGGAAAACTTGTAAAGATATCTAAATTAAATGATTTTGAATTAAAGATGACAGTATATTTATGGATTCAATTAGTATTCATTTAGGGGTTTAATATACTGTTATTTACTTAATATCCCTCCAGACTTTGCAATATATGCATTTTACAGAAGTAGACAAATACTTTCATACTGAACACTTCAACTTGCTTTCCATAGCAGCTCTTACTTGCTGTCTGTTAGTAATGATATTACATATAATTCGTTCACGTTTTTACTATAAAAAAGGCTCATTACATTGACAGCTGTATTCAATAAAGGAAGGATAAGCAGAGTGAAAATAAATTAACAAAACGCTAATGAATGCATTACAGGATATTTAACACTTACAAATAGTGCATTATTTTTATATATGATTGGTATATCTATGATGTGACACAACTACTGTGAAGCAAAAGGAAGTTCACCATTTTTGTAGATCATTTTTATTGGCCATATTCTGCCCTTTTGGGTATTTCTGCACAATTTGAAAGAGTGCAGGGAAGATGTTCATCTTCCATCCATCAGTGAAACAATTAAGCTGAATCTTTAGCATGTACGAGGAAACCCTCGCGGACTATAGGCTGTGAGGCAGCAGCACTAAACAGTAAGATATCTTGCAGACCATACCAGCTTGACACACTTGACACTGGATTGGATGTGAGCCTTATAGTGGTATACGTCTCCAGCTGCCAGTGAACACTGTACAGAGCAAAACCATACAGTGAATGCAGATTTAATAAAAAATGAATGAATAATAACAACCATAAAAATATTCTAGAGTAAAAGCTGCACTCATCAAATATATCTTGTGGAGGACTGCCGGCTTCCCAGGCCGGTCCGCACCCCCAGGCCGCCAGGAGGAGCTCTCCCAACAGCAGGATCGTGCCCCGAGGTCCAGCAGGGCCTTACGGACTCTGTAGTGTTTATACACAGCCCTGCTGGATACCTTGGGGACCACCAGGAGTCGCTGTGGGGGGACTTATGGGCTCTGTGGTGCCTTATGACCCGGGCGTATGTCACGGTCACGTGACGGGAAGGAATGGCGTGCTCCCGGGGTGAAGTAAAAGACTGTTTGCCCTGACCCGGAAGGAATAAGGAACTGTGGACTGCTGGGACAGGAACACCTCTGGGTCAGGGGCTATAAAAGGACAGTGCCTCAGTCCAGACACTGAGCTGAGCTGAGCTGGGAGGTAGAGGAGCAAGTGTCTGGGCGAGGAGGAGGATTATTAGAAGAGTTTGTGTTTATTATTGTTGGTTTATTATATGAGTAGTGTGGAGGGTGCTTGGTGCACTGTGAACCAAAATAAAAAGTATTGGACTTTTACCCGGTGTCTGGAGTTGTACCTGAGGGTTCAAGGGAGCACTAGCACCCCCTACTGCCACAATCTTAAGAAAAATGTATTTTATTAAGTGTAACTTACACAAATTGGTATTTAAATTTGTATGATAACCTCATAAAGCCTGCAGTGGGCTGGTACCCCGCCCGGGGTTTGTTTCCTGCCTTGTGCCCTGTGTTGGCTGGGACTGGCTCCAGCAGACCCCCGTGACCCTGTAGTTAGGATATAGCGGGTTGGATAATGGATGGATGGACCTCATAAAGCCACCTGTTTTATCAGTGTTGTAATACAATGTGTCATAGAAATAGTTCAGATTAGGATAGATAGATAGATAGATAGATAGATAAATAGATATCCATTATCCAACCCGCAATATCCAGGGTCACGGGGGTCTGCTGGAGCCAATCCCAGCCAACACAGAGCACAAGGCAGTAAACAAACCCCGGGCAGGGTGCCAGCCCACCGCAGGGCACACCCACACACCAAGCACACACTAGGGACAATTTAGGATCGCCAGTGGACCTAACCTGCATGTCTTTGGACTGCAGGAGGAAACCCACGCAGACACGGGGAGAACATGCTAACTCCATGCAGGGAGGACCCGGGAAGCGAACCCTTAAGGGTCTCCTAACTGCGAGGCAATAGATAGATAGAAGGTAATAATTATCAGTTGAACCAGAGGCATTATTCTTGATCTGCTAGCTTGTTAAAGCCAAGTAATTCAATGAAAGCTGGTGAAATTGCACAGATCCAAGTGCTTTTCATTTTTTTTTCAGCGATTATTTATTACAGCCCTGTACAAAACCCTACTTCAACAATACAATGGAGTAAAATTACACTTTTTGATAACATAAAAGAAAGAAAAACTAAACCCAGCAAAGTTGTTTTTTGTATTGTTTAACAAGTGAAATAACTTGTGACAGCACTGTAACAATGATAGCTATTGAATTTTGCAGAAATATAAAAAATAAAATTGCACTATTGATATTCCCATTACTGTACTGATATATGATACAGGAAAACTGTCATAGTCAATGATGAAGACTCATGTAAACATTTTCTGTTGTTATCCCAGAAATGAGAAATGAGTCTGTTACTTTTTCTGATTTTTCTTAATGAATTGTGAGGCAAGTTGTTCAGAGCGGAGATTCGCTGCTAGAATGGCTACTTCCTAATTAATACTATGTATCAAACATTACATAAATGTTGCCCTTTTAAATTGCTTCAGAATCAATGTTGGTTCACAGCTGTTAGAGATAGCTTTGAAGACTACAGTTTTAACAAAAGGACCTGCATACACTGAATCCTGAATAACATGTGCAGTGATCTTTTCCTTTCAAGCCATATACACTGTGCTTTATTATGCTAAAAACTACCAGGCCAAAAAAAAACACATCAAGTCCCCCCCCTAGACAAATTCATTCCCTTTCTAGATATAGGCTGCCATAGTTTTATATATTTTTTTGTACATTTTTTTAAATGTTCACACTTAAAGTAAAGCAAGGCCACCCTTTTCTTCCTGTCTTTAAGTTTTCAAACTTTTGTTGCCATTCAGGATCACTTCTGGAGTGATGTACATGTAAGTGCAAAAACAACCTGACTTGGCTTTACTTTAACACCCTACGTATGTCCAGACATTTACACCTCACAATTATCCACTCTAAAGTCTATTGTGGAGTAAATCGAGAAATGTTTATTTCCCACACTATATCCATGAATGGCAGAATTAAACTACCGGTAAGAAAATCATGAACTTCTACACAGCATCACATCTGAGGAGACATGGAAGTAAGAATTGAATTTTACTATGTATACCATGTACTATGTACAGTACACTTGACAATAAACCCGAATTTGTGTGTAACAATAAGCACTGGCCAGTTAAATTATAAATGACTCAAACTGGCTACACTTCTTTTTTGTAAAGCACAATTTCTTTTTTTTTCTTGGATTATTGCTAGAAATCCCAGTTCAGACAGGATAATCACTTCTTAGTGTCATTTTAACATAACTCATTCAATTTCAATGGCTAAAGAATGTTGGAGAACATTGTTATTGTTAATAACAACCAAAAAGAGTCCTTGCACCAAACCACACAGTGCAGAGAATAACAAACAGACCTAGACTTACATAGATGCATATTGTGAATGTGTTTAGAACAGTATTTTCATTACTTGTGACTCTTCTAACCATCCATTCAACTTCTGTTCTACTTATTAAGTTCTGGGGCAAAGGGAATCAGTGCCTATTCCAGAAGCACTATATACCGGAAGAGGACCATCCTCTTCAAAGTGCACACTCACTCAAACCGAGCTGCCAATTAACCTAAAATGTACATGTTTGTACTGGTAGAAATTCCTGCACAGACATTGTGAAAACAGACAATGACCGAGCGAGGATTCAAAGCCAAGACTCTGGATCTTTACGGTAGCAGTGCTAGTCTCAGCCTTGGGCCCATGTGCTTATATATTTACTAGTATTAGTCTAGTAATCCGATTTTAACACATACAGTACAGCTCATAAATTTGTCACGCTTTTATGAGGCATTTTAGTGCTCAATGATGCATCGTGCCTCATAGCTGCACACCAACTGTCAAGTGTTTTTTTTTTAATTCTTGTGGTTCCATGAATAATCTCCAGATAGGCAGTGAATGGCTTCCTGTAAAATCTCAATACAATAAATGCACAAGTTTATTGTGAAGCCTATTATTTTTTATGATTCCTGCCACTACAAAGCACAAAACTTGGTACAGACTTCAGTGAAAAAGTAAAAAGCCAAACCTTCCCTTTTCATGGGTCTGGGCCCACGGATCAGGCCTTAACTCAAGCAGCTTATCTCCAAACTCTAAAGGTAGACCCAAAAATGAAGGAAAACCTTTTAAGTATGGAAAAGTTTCAAAATGTCCCAAAATGAGGCAAAAAAAAATATTAAAACTGTAGTTGCAAGAAAGAAAAGAAAGTTCCTTTAATATAGATGGATTTATTTTCATATAATTGAAAAAGGATTCAACAAAACTATGGGCAGATTTATAAAAGGAAACAAAACAGGTTTAGAGTTTAAAGCCAGAAATCCAGTAATCAAGACAAGAACCGTTACCAAGAAGAATCAAATCTAAAACTAGCAATGCCAAAGTTGCTGTGAAATGTAATCTTGGTTAAAACATAACACTTCTCATTATTCTTGTTAAGATGCTGATTGTTTTTCCAATATTACTGAAGGTTATACTGACCACTCACTTTTTATTGCCTTATATTACAGCTATGACTGCATTATTTCACAAATGTATTACAGCTGTCTAGGGATATACTGGCATGTTCTCCATCCATCCATCCATCCATCCATTTTCCAACCCGCTGAATCCGAACACAGGATCACGGGGGTCTGCTGGAGCCAATCCTAGCCAACACAGGGCACAAGGCAGGAACCAATCCCGGGCAGGGTGCCAACCCACCGCAGGCCATGTTCTCCAACTTTGGTTATTGCTCTGGAACAACCCATACTACAGATGAAAACTCTTAATGTTTGGTGATAATGCCCACATGTTCTTCTGTCCCATGAGAATATAAAAAATAAAAATTTCAGGATGTGTTTTTCAGTAAGGTGCACATAATCAAGAGGCAAAGCATTGGTAAAATCTAAAACACATCATATACAAAGCATGCATACACACCACATGTGGTGAATCGATCAAGCTTACAATATGTACCCTTAGAAGCCAGAATGTATAAAGATGTAATAAACTCTCATTTTTTGGGGCTCTGCATTTTTCACTACATTGGCATCTGTGACACCCCGTGTAGCAGGAAATAAAAACACCAACCTACACTCTGGATGTCAAGTAAAATGGGACCGAGCGCGACCAGGATGATAGTGCAAGACAGGGAGACACGGAAAAAAAAAAGATTGGGTTTTTGAAAAATGAAATGAAATTTTTATTTACAGGTGCACTTAACAACAAAAATATTCAAAATACTAAATGTGTATATACAAAACTATACAGTGCACCATTTAAATCCACAACCAAAAAAAAAAAAATACCGCCATCAAACAAAAATCACTATAGAGATATTTATATCTATATACAGGAACAAATATAGAAAAAAAAACAAAGCACAAGCCGCGATGATTGGTAATTTTAGCAAATTGTTCTACCGAGTACCTTTCTCCTAGAGTATCTAATCAGAAAAAACCCCTACTCTGGGGCAATGAGTTTCTTTTATATTCGCCGCCCTTGTACCGACCAATTAAACTGTTCAATGTCATCCCTATAACCGCGCGATGACAAGAACTCGTCAGCGAGAAGTGGTGTCTATTGCCCTGCAAAAATGCTATAATAAATCGAGCAGCCGGCACGCGCGCGCATAGCTATACCGGCTTCCGAGATGCTAACTGCCCTTCTGCCTTACAGCAACGTAAGCACATTAAATATTCACGTCCTTACCTTTGAGCAACTGCCCAAACAACTACTTACTTGGGATCCCTTTTTCTGAACCGCGGTAAACTAACATTATGACGCTTCACCCTTTCTTTTACACTTTTAGAGTTATGGTGTCGCAGGAGGCACTCGAAAGAGTGGAAAACTGTCAATGCCATCCCGGCCGGTCGCTCCACTACATCCGAGACCCACCGCAACACTCTCCATAAGGCGCTAGTCAGGTCAGAGAAGACGTCTTCCTGCAATCTCATAGAGAGAAAAAGAAAAAAAAAAGGTAAGTTTCCTTTCTTTCTGCTTTAAATTTGAACGTCTCAAAACAAATACCTCTCAACACGGCAGAGGATACTTATCGAACATTAACTACAGATAATGCCATTCAGGCACATTATCACAGCATCATCAGGCACAAAGTGGAAAACATCTTTGGACAGGTTGCCAACCTATTACATAGCCAAGCGACAAACAAATCCACAACAACTCATGCCAATTAATAGTTGCTAAACAAAAATAGACCCTGATTTATAATGTTACGTTTACCCATTGTAGATGTCACACGGGCTGGATGGGCATCCTGGCCAGGAGAGGGAGCAGACCTGGAAGGAAGGACTGAAAAGGATGGATGGATAGCCCATTAAAAAAAGAAGACGTTGCTGGAGTTTTTTTTATTCCCCCAAAACGCTAGATGGCATCAGCCTCGGAGGTCGTGCCCAGTAGGGAACCAGCAGGACATGCCGGGATATGTACTCCGGCAGAGCAGCCCTGCTGTGGTCACTGGGTGCCACGAGAGGGCGCTGTAGGGAGACAAGCTCCCTATTATGGACTTCCATGCGACCTGGAAGTGCTTTCATCAGGCAGTTGTCTGAAGTACTCCCAGGTCTGTGATAAAGAGACCACACTCAAAAGGAGGTATTGTGAGAGGAAGACCTACATTTGTGCTTGTGCTTGTCTCACTTTTGGAGGTGTTTAACATAAAAACCTTAAAGTACTGTGTGTTCGTGCTGGGGTTTGGAGCTTGCTGACGCCCTGGGTTTTTCACATCATGTTTACATTTTATACACACAAAACAAAATGATTTTCAATCACCTTTATAATATTAATGAATACTATCTTTGGGTGTTATGCACCCTGGTTGGAGGAGCTACAGCTTTGGGTCCTAATCCTTCTGATTTCGTCGGTGAGGAATTTCCATGTTTTTCCCTTGCATATGTGGGTTTTCCTTCTAAATCCTTTGGGGGTTTTGTTGATTCCAGACTCTAAACATCTTCTGTATTGGTGTGTGTGTTAGCAGGCAGTTTCACAAAATGGATGCTAAATTTATTTTTGCATGCAATTTCATAATCATTAAATGCAAAACTCACTAAAAGAGGTTTCTGGTTAGCTTTTAATTTTTTTGGCATGTAAAGCAAAGAATATTACTCCCTAAATGTTTACACCTTGCACTTCTTTTTTACATACTAATTTCTATAAAAAAGGGTTGAGATGAATATGAAGGTGGAGAAAGCCAGCCATTTTTTAAACCAATTTGTCCTGAACTGGGTTGCAGGGGTCCACTGGAGCCTATCCCAGCTAGTACTGGGCAAAGGCAGGGAACAAACCCTGGGCAGGGCGCCAGTCCATTGCAGGGCAAACACACACTTACTCACACACACACACACACCAAGCCAACTCATCTAACCTGCATCTCTTTGTACCGCGGTAGTAAACCCCCCAGACACAGGGAGAACATGTGAACTCCATGCAGAGAGGACGCCAACCCTGTTTTCCTTACTGCAAGGCAGAAGCGATACCACAGCACCACAATGCCGCCCAGTGGAGAAAGTGTCTTTTGGAAGTCAACATGGCTAAACACAACCCGCAATGAGACAAACATTTACTTGCGGACAAAAACCGTAATGCAGTGAGTGTGTAGGAGTTAATATAATTCTTTATAAATTATATATGGTAATAAGACAAACTATTTGTTGTGTTTAATGTGTTAATATAGGAATATTGGATTATTTGGATAAGATACATCTTTTAAGTGAATAGAATACAAATGGAAATTTCAAAGGATTATGCAGAATAAAACGTGTTTTCTAGGGAGAAAGGAGTCTGAGAGCAAAAGGGATGAATGCAAATACAAATGCATCGTCAAGCACATAGTGCCAGGAATAGATTGTTGGAGCTTTAAGTTTAAAAGAAAATAATGTGTATAGGATTGTGAGAAGATCAACTATAAATGATTGGGGCCTTTTCAGTTAGCATATCTGAGGTTAGGGATCGGAAGGTTGCCGGTTCAAATCCCATAAATGCCAATAGGGACTCTGCTCTGTTGGGCCCTTGAGCAAAGCCCTTAACCTGCAATTGCTGAGCGCTTTGAGTAGTGAGAAAAGTGTTATATAAATGCAAAGGATTATTATTATTAGAATTATATCACTGTATTAGCTATGTAGTAATCATGTTTATAAATAACATAATCATTGGTAACTTTTCAGTTACTTGGTTTTAGCAGGATGCAAGTATTGCTTTGTTTCTGTAAATCCTACATGACTCATCATTAAGGTACTGTACAAAAGGGAGGATCTGTTATGCAAAAAAACATATGCAATAACAGGGGCTGTTATGGATTTTGGAAAATTGTTGAGTTTCTATAGCAAGCATGTGCCATCATTGTGCTAATTCCCTGAATGCCACTTTACTGAACTCCACAACAGTGTAAAATAAGGCAATGATAAAATTCTATACAATAACCCAATTCCTGTTTTAAAAAAACAGTCATGAACAATTCCTGTCAAAGAATAAACACTAAAAGCTTCCAAGGACACATGAAATAAGCTGAATTTCACCACAACCTGATTATTTTCATTTTCCTCTAGCAATTTTTTATAGTCTTTCAAACTTCCAAAAGTATTTGCTGCTTGAGAGTTATCTAACGCAGTGTCATATTCTAAAACATAACATAACACCCTTAAACCTGTTTAATCCAAACCATAGTATACTTGCAGAAGACCCAGAGACAGTCCCAGGACATGTTGGACCGATTATATTTCTCAACTGGCCAGAGCATATCTGAGAATTCCCAAGAAGGAGGTGAAGAAATCTGTCCAGTTTAGCACGTTGGCATTGTGACCTTCACCAAGAAAACTAATGTGAATATGAATGAGAAAGAAATATATGATTGGAAAGAATCAAATAATTTGGACAGAAAATTTGGTTTTGGACCTTTACAATTCTTTTTATTTTGTGAAAGAGTCACAGATGCATAAATAGGTCAAACAGTATTCAGCTTTCAATTCTCGTGCATGCTGCTAAATCCAAAGGTCCTATAAATGCAGCAGTAGACTATTATGAAATAGCATTGTGTTAGATATTCATCTGAAAATAACCTTATCTTGCAACTTGAAGTCATTCACCACATGGAAAAGAAAAACATAAATTTCAAAGACTGACAGGGTTATTGAAAGCTATCAAAACCTCTGACTTTGTGAAAGAAATATTTATTTACAGGCAAAGCACCTTGGTGAGCAAAATAGAAAAAGTGGTTTTCAAGCTTCATGAAAAACTGCTAGCAAATGATTATCAATGTCTTACCATTCATAAATCTTCAACTGTGTATCCAAAGACGTAACACAAAAACATGCAATTTTGTAAATTAAGATAACTGATTTTTGATAACCTAATATGCACTTAGAAATACAGAAGTGCTACAAGACAAGGAATTGGCAGTGTGCTAAATCATTTGAATAATTAGTAGTAAATGCTCAGGTATTGGGACCCTCAACAGGAAAAACAATCGATGTCTACCAAGGGCCTGATTGGCCGTTTTACTTCCTGTTGACGTAGCCTAAATACTCTCCTGTAGTACCAATTAGCGGCATGAAGTCAGTATAACTCTTCACTAAGGTATCTTTCAAAAACTAATTCTGTGTCTACTGGTTTCAGAAAAACTGAAATGCTGTATGGCGGAGTTCAACAATGAATTAGCAAGACATGGTAAAGTGTGTGCAAATGGAATCTTTTTTTAATTACATTTATTCTCAAAATTTGCATTACAATAGAAGAGGTATAGTACAGGCATTAAACACACATTACTATAGGCAAAAGATAATAAAGCAGTCAGATCCAAAGTACAATAAATCTAGTGTCTCAAAGAAAAGCATCGGCTCACTCTGGAATTATATTAATGAAAAAAATTGAAATTGTAAAGAAGCTTTGCTCAGTTCCAAGCAAAGATTTTTTTTTTCCAGTTTTAAATAGTAAAAATATAATTGTCCACTGTGTTACTGAGGATGCATTAGAATTCTTCCAAATCAGAATATGTTCACTCACAAACAATTGTGTGTAGAAAATAACGGCGAGTTTGTCATTACATGGCCTAGTCACATTTAACGTCACTCCAAACACCGCTGTAAAGAAGCTTTGGAATAAATATAAATCTCAACACATCTCAACATTTGACAGATCACCCAAAAATCTCTTAACTTAGAACAGTCCCAAAACACATGACTTAGCAAGGCCAGAGTTACAAGGCATTAAAACACCACTAGAGTCAGATGTTAGACAGCTTTAACCTAGACAACTGTGACCAATGTCCATTTATATGGACATATTGACAAAGGACGAATATTGTGAATAACCAAACTCCTCTTCCTATCTCTCCTTTTCAATTGAAAAGGATCTCCTGAACTGAATCCAGATATTAACTTTTCATGCTGTTCTGGCAAAACCTTTCAGAGATGACGCTAATCATAAAAATTGTAATGTTTCAACCAAAGAGAAATAACTTGTCAGTTCTTTAAAAGTATTTTAAAATATGTTCAAGAACACTGGAGGTCACTGGCTAATGACAGGAAATCTTGATCATTCAAAGACTACCAAAACATAATATAACATTCCCAAACCCATTTAATCTAATCCATGCACTCTTAAAAAAATAAAGGTGCCTGAGTGGTTCTTCACATTGATGCCACAGGGGAACCATTTTTGATTCCAGAAAGACCCATCTGGATCCATCAGAAGGAACCATTTAATTATATAAGGAACAGGCTCCATACAGTAAATACCAATGAATAGATGGTAACAGATTTATGAAATACCAATTGGTCATGACTTTAAAAGGACTTTTGATGCCTACATACAATAGCACAATCTAGTTTTAGGTTGTCTTAATCTGCCAGTGTCCTGCTGCCTACTATACATTAAAGATTTCAGCTTTTTTCTACATATTAGAAAGTTTCTCAAAGCACAAAGAACCAATTTCCTATGCAAAGAACTCTTCCCAGAATGAAATGGTTTTTTGTCAAGCAAAAGCTACACGAGGAAACCAGTAAAGAACCATAGAGTGCCATTAAAGGACCATTATTGGCTGCAAGGCAGGAACCACCGCAGACAGTGTGACAATCTATTGCAGGCCCATTCATGTCAACACTGGACCAATATGGAAAACCCCCAAGAACCAAACACCTACAGTATTATTATTACTATTATTATTATTTATTTATTTAGCAAGCATCTTTTTCCAAGGTGACTTACGAAGCAAGCTGTAATGCAACAAGAATGATTAGAAGGTACAAGCATCCAAAGGAACTTTTAAAAGTGGTAGGTAAAATGGCATACCTGGAAAAAGCTTGAGCAAATGTGGGTAGAATGTGCAAATTACCCACAGGCAGCGTCCTTCCATGGGATCTGCAAGCACTTACCACTGTGCCCCTCATTATTTTTTATATGTTTTAAGCAATCATTTTATTTATTGGCAATCGGAAGGTTGGCGGTTCGAATCCCGTAAATGCCAAAAAAAGGGACTCTGCTCTGTTGGGCCCTTGAGCAAGGCCCTTAACCTGAAATTGCTGAGCGTTTTGAGTAGTGAGAAAAGCGCTATATAAATGCAAAGAATTATTATTATTATTATTATTTTTACCTATTTTAATAGTAGAGATCTCAATAAAGTCACACAATGGTCTCTGATCAATCTGAAAGTAACTCGTGGTGAAAAAAAAAAATTTGTGCCAGCATGAAGAATTTTTCCCAATCAGAACTGAATTATGCTTCCATCTATCTATCAACTAGATTCACTTGTCCAACTTCAAGGTTGTGAAAAGTCCAACGTTATCTGAGCAACATCAGGCAAAACACAGCAACTAGAAATGACTGCATGACAGATGATGTCTCACTCAGAACAGAACAATCGCGAATCACCAGTTAACCTTAAATACCACTGAGGAAGAACAACTCGTCAACCAGAGAATATTCACCAAAACTCAACTCAACTCCATTCAGACAAAGACCAGCATGGATTTGAGCCCAGTCTTCAGACGCAGTGAGGGAGCAGAGCTTCCTTCTTTGCCACCATACCGACCCTACTTTAGGCTGGTATCCTGATTAATAATAAGTATGACTTCCTGGCCTAAAGGCTTTGCCTTTTAATGATAAAGGCATTTACTGGCAAATAAGCCGTGAAGAATTAGATGGCTTTTAAGTTACTATTTAAATAATGGAACCATTTTTCTTTAATGTTTTTATACCATTAAACTATCTTAATGGGTTTTCTTTTCTTCAGTAATTATGTTGATTGTGTAGCCTACATTTAAATGGAAAGAGATATTTATTTTAAAAGTCTGGACATGAGAGGTTATACTTATATTTTTAGAATTTTTATGTGTGGTTATAGCTAAATTTTTTTTAGGCATTTATGTTTTATGAATGTACTTTATGTAATTATGAATGACCAGCAATTCTTATCTTTCTGAGAGACACAGTGACTTATAGCAGTCTCTGTATTTTTCTTTTTCTTTAATATATATATATTTTCCCCCAGGAATGTGTCAATACATTAAAGTAAATATAAAATGCTCCTTTAAAAATAAATGCAATTTTTAAGCTAACAAAATGTGAACATTGTTGGTTCGATTTTAGTGCTGCTGTCTGAAGGATTTGCATTCAAGTCTTGGCTCAGTCACAGTCAATGCAGGCTTTGCATGTTCTGCATGTAGGAATTGGAGTTTTCCCGAGATGCTCCGATTTCTTCTCACGTCACAGGGACATGTTGATTTGGTTGATTCACAAAGCTGAAATGTCCTGGAATGTGTTTGGTAGCATGCTTTAATGGTCTGGAGTTGGTCCTAGCCTTGCTCCTCATGCTGTCAGAATTAATTACAGTTGATCACAAATGTGAGTTATTGTTATGTGGGTTCAGAAAATGATAGCAAAATGTGGATATTATGCTAAGGAATACATTTGGCTTTTGTTAATCTAGCGATTAATGTTGATTTAAATGCTAAATTCAGATCAATATGTCATAAAGGTGGTGCAGAGATTAGTGCTATTGTCTTGCGTTTCCAGACACTTGTCACTGTCTTTCGCCCGTTCATCCCTATCCACATATATTTCCTACTATATCCTAAATTTTGCATGTTCTGTTAATTGGCAGGTCTAAAATGGACCTGTATGGACACATGTGGATGTATCTGTGAATACAGCTGGATCTTTTCCAGATTGTTCTGAAAAATTCATCAACACTTTTCTTTTTAGCCGACTAGATTACTGTAATGCACTTAAAACAGAACTACCTCATTCAGACATAAAATGGTTACAGCTAGTTCAGGATGCAGAAGCAAGAATCTAAACTAGTAAAAGAAAATCTGAGCACATCTCACTGGCTTTAGCATCGTTAGGTTACTATTAATGGCATATAAGGCTTGGCAAAATCTTGCTTTTCCTTATAGTTGTCCCCTTATATTCCTAGTCATAACCTTAGACCCTCAAACACTGGTTTGTTTTATTATTCCAAGAGGTGACCATACAAGAAGATTTTCTGTTGTGCTCTCAAGACCTGGACTGCTTCACCAATAGACATGTGCCAGGGTAATACTGTGAAACCTTTTAAAAACTTCCTAAAATATACTTTTTAAAATTTGGCTTCTTTTTAGTGCCACTTCTCATAGATTACATAGTGTATATGTGTTGCATTATATCAAATAAATTTTATATTTGCTATCATTATTTTTTCCCAGTTTTCCCCAGTGACATTTTGCACCCCTATTGTCTGATGAAAACATTCTGAAACTTTTGTCTTCCTTATATGTGCACATTAAACTGGGTAGATGAATGCTATTTAAATCAGTGGCTCAATCAGGTTTCATATTATAAAGTGATTTTCCTTATTTCAATATTTCTAATACAGGGTATCATGTTGGCATACTGGTTAGTGCCACTGCTTCTCACATCCAGCATCCTCAGTTTGAATGCCTTGCTGGTTGTTGTCTGTGTTGGTTTTCTTCCGTCATCCTAAAAGATGAGTGTATGCTAGGTTCCAAACTGGCCCCGTGTGAGTGTCATTGGGGTGTGATTGTGAGTGTGCCCTGTGATGGTCTGAGGCTGCTCCAGCTTTGGACCCAATAACTGCCTGAATTGGATTAAGGAGGTTTTGTATTTTATGCTATGTTATGCATACTTATTTCTAATATGTTTCCCAAGCTCATTACATTATTATGATTTGTAAACAATGATATCTAAATTAACAGGATTGTTTAATGACACTCAAAGGTTTTTATTTTTCATTATTGACTTCCTGAAAGGGAAAAAACCTTAAAACACAAAGTCATGTAATCTTTCTGATTTGTATGACTTGTACTGTATTTGTGTGACATTTCAGCTGGGTCCATTACCCAGATGCTTTGTCACTTCAGTTGTTCTGAAGACATCTGTACTCATATGCTGTTGCCTGAAATCAAACACAGAAAGGTTTGTGTGATTATTGTTTATAACACTTCACAACAAACTTAAAGCTTTTCTCTCTGTGGGCATTTACTTTGAGGTGGCCATTCTCTGCACACACTTCCTTATTTGATGTCTATGCACAAGGCTAACCATACTGTACTTAAAATCCCAAGTATACTTTACTCTGTTCTGAAAATTGACATTGATCCTGAAGCAGCATCTGTCATTCTTCCTTCTAGCTCTTGTTTTTCTACCTTCACAGTCTTGCTGTTTTATAGTGTGACATTTATGGACATTGAATTCCTTCATTTGCTCATATTTTTGGCAAATGGTTGGCACACAATCTTAGTAATTACAAATTTGTCCTATATAAACTAAAGTTTATTGAATTGTTCCTTGTTTATTGTCAAACATATACCTTTTAACTTAAAATCAATTTGATTACATTTTTTCTATAATCAGATTGTACTATGACGATTTGCGCTGCTTCCTGCCAATAGACATTTTTAGTTGCTGATTAATTAGTACTCTGTTTTCTTTTTCTTCAACTAATGAGATTTTTTATATATATCCTCATTACGCATAAAAAGCATTCAGGCAAATAAATCACTCCATCTTTAGTTAAATTTTAGCTCTTCATTAAAATCAAGTAGACCGGAAACCTTTGCCATCATTAACTTCATAGCAGATCACAAGTCATGAATGCCACAGCTAAGGGCAAGAACTTGCTGTGTAATTTAAACTGCTAAATTAAGTTAAATAGAATTTCCAATTAAGAGATTATTTTAGTCAATATTTTCTGGTAGACTACTAGAAATTTTGTTAGTCAGTACCTTTCAAATTGGAATACAGAGAAATGTTTCATGTTAAGAAAATAGAAATTACAAAACTTTAATAGAGATAATAAATAACTCTCGATTCCCTGTTTTCATTGTGTGTCCATAATCCAAGGACAAGATGTTACAGTACTTGACCTCTCAAAAACTCCATATGGTTGCTTGATGGCATAGCCTTGTGTCCAATGTTGCTTTACAAGTTGTATGCATGTTTCATATTTCAGCTGGGATGCCAGAACTATGAAAAGATCTCAATTGGCGAAAGTACACATTAAATAATGTTCACTTTCTCTGTTTGTAGTTTGGACATGGTGATAGACTATTTTTTTAATAAATAACCCAAACATTCATGCTGCAATAAACCAGGTAGTTCAATTTATTCATAACAAATAGGTAATAGAAGATTAACATTAGCAGATATATACAGACAAAGGACAATAACAAACAATACGAATTATAAATCTGTGCTAGCTTAGTTTGATAGTTTTCATCCCTATAGAAAAGTGTATATAACTTATGAATTCTGATCTCTCAATTAACATGGTCAAGATGGTTAAGTTCCATAGCTAGTTAATATGTTTGTAGTACCTGCACCATGATAGTGGCATTGATTTGCTCACAGCTTGTTTACACTGGTATATCCCCCTGTTCCCACCAGCTCCTCTGTGTGTGTGAATATATGGGTTTGTGAGATGCTGCTCTGAACTTTCCTACTAAACTTTTGGAAGAGAAACATAAAACAGCAAAAAAGTATTTTTCACAAAATGTATTACTTTTCAACTACAGAAATACCAATAATCAGAATACATTACAATACAATACAATTTATTTTTGTATAGTCTAAAATCACACAAGACATGCCGCAATGGCCTTTAACAGGCCCTGCCTCTTGACAGCCTTCAGTCTCTAAGAAGACAAGAAAAACTCAAAAAAAAGAACTCTTGTAGGTAAAAGAAATGGATGAAACCTTGAGAAAGGCTGTTCAAAGAGAGACCCCTTTCTAGGTAGGTTGGGCATGCAGTGGGTTTCAAAGAGAAGGGGGTCAATACAATACAGTACAATACACAGAACAGAACAAATCCTCAATACAGTATACAAATAAAAAATGTAGAAGTACTGAGTAGAATTTAACATTAGTTGGCTAAATCCTAACTGCCAAGTTATAATCAGTAGTTCCCAAAATCATAATTGTTGTACTTATGGTTTGGTTCCTGTTGACTCCTGGTCTAGACCATGCTTTGTTCCAATCCTTCTACATCAGCTTTCTCCGGCACACGTGGAACGATGTTCAGCATGCTTTTTCTTTCTTTGTTAAGAAGCTCTTCTCCTTCTTCACTTTGGTTGCACCTTATTCTTGTGGGTGGTCCTGCAGTTCTTTCTGACGTTTCATGTGCAATGGT
The DNA here is from genome assembly GCA_026402145.1 of Polypterus bichir lapradei. NCBI lineage: Eukaryota > Metazoa > Chordata > Cladistia > Polypteriformes > Polypteridae > Polypterus > Polypterus bichir. Next base: position 198,823 of record JANRMT010062801.1, on the reverse strand, counting down.
CTTCTACTGTTACCATAAAATTTACATCTGCTGAGTAGTCAGTGATTAGTGGACTCCTGTCTTTATATAAAGTCTCTTTTTTGCTCGTGGACCTTGTTTTAAGTTAGCATGGTTTGGACTTATGGCACCCTCGTTTAACTTCCTTATTGACGGTCTTCCGTTCTTGCAGTCTGGCATCAGGTTGCCCTTCATAGTAAAAGTGATAGTTCCAGCCTTTGTTGGGGACACACCCTAGGCTACAAGGTTCTTGCTGTGGAGCAAAGTTATGGCCAGGTTTAGAAAGTCTGAGTCTAATGCATGCAATGGGTTATAAAGGAAGGAGTGGATGTTTTGGTTTTGGTTCTTAGTGCAAACGTTTGTCCATCATCTTTGATATCTGACCAAGTGTTTATATGTTGCCTCATGGAGACTGGATCTGGCAGCTGCTTCTTAACAAAGGATTTGTGTGACAAAACACAGCACAACGGGTGATGCCAGCTTGTCCTACATTACAATCAGAAACTCCAGGGTCCATCCAAAAATGGATGAATGGACAGATTTGTATGATATTTACTGACAAGTCCTGAATTTTTAAATTTTTTTAATTCAGTGCAAATAGTATGTGTAGGAGAAAGGTTTATCTAAGTCCTAAAGGGGTGCATAAGAGAGACAGCGTTAATTTGACTGAGGCCTGGTTTATATGCTACCATTGTGAATGTTAATCTAGTGTGTATCTTAGACTAGATTAGGCTCAAATCCTGGACAGGTCAACATCTATGTACAGTTTATATAGTCTTCATTTACATTTTGTGACTTAGAATTACGTTGATTAATATTTCTAAGGGATATGTTTGAATATACCCTGTAACAAATGGGATCCCTGCCCAGGGCTGATGTCTGATAGGCCCCACCATAAACAGCTCTATAACTGAACTGAGTAGGTTTGAAAATGGAAGAACAAATGTGTTAGAAAAGAATTTAATCATGCTTTACCAGACACAACTTTATGTCCAGAACACTTCCCATGTATTTAATGTGTCACTTTAACTTTTTACTATTTGTATTATGTTAAGTTCGAAATGCTTTGTTGTTGGCTCTCTTGTGTTATAGAAACATGATTTTGGTGAGAACACAGACATCCCCTAAATTATGAACTATTGACTTACAAAAATACACTAATACAAAGAAAGTTTTTTTATAGGATTTTTTTGTATTATGAATCAAAATAAAGATGAATTTTTGCATTTACAAAGTCCAAGTCTTGGACAGTTTTTAAACATGCATCTCCAGCACTAATTCCGGATCATCTTCATAGTCATTCCAAATACACCTTGCTACAGCTGGCAACATGAAGCAGGGTTAAAATGTTGAAGTGTAGCTTGATGTTAGTGACCCACAATCAAAGACTCAGTCATTGTCACAGCTCATGTGCCGTTTTGTGGTTCACTCAACTTGCCATGTGCATTGCTTGTGGTTCTTCTTGCATTACCTTGAGCATCTTGGCTCCAACAAATTGTGAAAGAGTTGGAAAAGCTGAAGAAATAATAAACAGCAAATCACTTGAATGTTTAAGAATGTCTTATTAGAGCTTGTTTTTAGATCAGTAATGTTATCATTAAACTGTGACCATTTTCAACTTTTCCAGTGTTTATTTCAGCAAAACTGAGAATAATTTTTTGGGGCCTGGGAACGATTCTGATTTTTTTTTCTATGTTAATTAATGGTATTTATTAGTTTGTATTACAAAAATTCACTTAGCAAAGGGATTTTCAGTAAAAGAGGATTATTCTGATACCTGGACCTAACTCTTTAGGACACAATGAGAGACAACTGACTATGTAACCCAGCTCTGTTCACATCTTACAGTGGAGATGCAATATAAAGATTTATTACATTTACTTAACAATTTTGCTAATACAGATTAAACCTTCGATAACATAAAACAGAAATGCAACCAAAATAACAGACAACAGCTAACAATCCAAAGTCACAGGTGAGGATATTATAAAGCTAAATCTAGCACTCATTTAAGAAAAACACAGCCATCCAGTGTCATTCAAGAAAGATCTCTATGGAGCCACATTTTCATTTAAAAAATTTTAGGAGATGGTGATAATCTGGGACCTTTTTTAAAATATTTAAGTTATTATTCATCTGTGCCTGATTTCTTGCATCTTTACTGAGATTAGAAGGTACAGATAGGCTGCAGCCTTAACCGTAGTATTGTTTCCTACATTATTGATGACACTCTTGCTCGTATGCTCATATTTGTAAAGGATGACTTAATCAAGGCATTACAGACTACAGTACATAAACCTATTTTGGTTTGAGGTATGCTGTCATGTATGCGTGCCCGCATAGCATACCAAGGCAGTTATGCATGAAATTATTGTTATGATGTGAGAATGACAGAAATGCTCTACTCTACATCTGCATTTGGGTCTTTCAGTAAGAAAAATGCACTTTATTTAAAATGCTAAAGAAAAACACTGAAGCAGCTCTCATTCTAGTCCAGAATATTTAATATAGTAATTCTATACCCAGTCATAGGGTACACCCAAACTAAATTAGAGTTCAGTTGAATACAGCCAGGCGAAAGATGTCACGTAAGAATGATAACATTTCATCAAGCGCCCAATGGCGTGAGATCTTCACAGCAATATACACATCATTTTAGTTCAACGGTGCACAATGCATACTCAGAATGCAAGAATAGAGTGAGGAAAATAAACGCAAATTACAAGGCTGAAGGAGAAAGATGACATAAATAGCTTTATTATATTGGTCTTAAGAGCAAGGTGCAACATGACAGTAATAATTATGATCACCTCATCATGCCATTCAGGCTTATGAAGATGGGAAAATAGGTGACGGGGCTATTCAGTGAAGATTCACTTCTAATCTAAAGGAAGAGTGGGCTGGAAATCCCTAAAAAGAACATAACATTTGAGATGACAGAAAGCATTTCAGCCAGCGGAAGCTTGTCATTTTTTCTATTCTTACTCATACCATTTATTAGTGGTGAAGTGAGTCCCTGTGTTGACATAAAGGAGAAAAACGTACAAAACGACAGCATGTTGAAGGATTCCAAGATTAATGGCTCGCTCCTCCTCTGTGTCAGGCTGTGTTTCTTTCAGAGTACAGTTAAGTCTTCTCTTTTTTACCGTGTCTCACTGTAGCATACTCACTGCTGTTTGTTTTAAATAAATGCATCCAAAGACCATTTCTAGTGTAGCGGCTAAGGAGAGTATAAAAAATATATACAGTTTGGCTAATACAGTAGCTTTGAAAAGACTAAATTATCTTTTTTTTTTCTAACGACAGGTTTAGTTAGTTACTAAACTAGCAAATATTTTACTTTTCATTAAAAACATCGACTAATCAAGACTGGCTTGGGTGTTACATTGATAAGACAACCGAAAATCATGCTCTTGCAAAAGCACAAAAACTGTTGAGTGAAATGCATATGTCAGTCTTTATTTTGTTTTGCACCATGTAAAGTGTGAACCATCACAAGATACCTTCCAGCACAAGTTATTGAAAACAAAGTATATATCACGTTGAAGGTCTTAGGAGCTCAAGAAAAATAAAAAAATAAAAGTATATCTTTAAAAAATAATGCAGCTTTGACAGAGAATAGGCGGAGATCGGAATGAATCTCATTAAATTAAGAGGAGAAAAATATAATCAATCTAGGAACAGTAAAACCAGGTTAATTCAGAGAAGCAGTAGGCCAGTGTAAACAACACAGTCCAGTTCAAATGGGAACTTCTAGAAATCAGAAGTGTTCAAATTTAGGGAACCTCAAAAATAGACAAAAGTAAAATTTAGCAGCCTTAAAAGAAAAACAATATTCAGAAAGATTTTTGCAGTAAGACAATTTTTGTTTAGATTTAACTCTATCAGGGCTGATGTCGAGTTTTGTCAAAAGGAGGAGCTGATGATGGTAATAGACTGTTAACTGTGACAAAACCAACCTTTACGTTTCATTTGGACACTCGTTGGTAGAAGGAAAGTTAGATTCATTGGTTTGAGTGAGATTCCCTGTGCTCTCGTGAGTAGCATGGTACACACAACGGCAAAAATGGCACTGACATCTGGCGAGAGATCAAAGTGAATGCGTAAAGCAAAATACTCCATGGACAACATTTTGCCTGTTATCTCTCAACTGAACTATGACCTGCCGGACTCAGTTTTTGATACAAGTGATCAAAAACGAATGTGAGGTTCCAGCTTAAGCTGATCGGTCCCCAGCTAATCGTGGTACTGACAGTGTTCGCCAGGGAGGACTGCCACGTAACAATGATAAGAGGTAGAAGCCAGATTGTAATGCACTGTGACCGTGACCGATGCTGCTGTCCCAGCCGTGCAAGGACAACCTGGCAGCAAGCCTGCTGCACATTCTTGGCAAATTGGCAACCACAGCATGCAGCAACAGACGTTTTATGTTAATTTCTGAGTGAAACCATTGCTTTTTGGAAAAAATATTCAGCCCTCAAAGAGTTAATAATCACAATAAAACACATTTAGGAGTATTTGAAAAAGGAAAAGATCATTAACAAGCCCCACTGTGCCCGATCCTGAAATTTTCCTGTTAAGACAGTTCCATATTAAATTAAAAGCTACTGGTGCCTGCACAGATCAGCTGAGAAAGGCCAGGCAGACACAGTGAGCCCCAGTGAAGAAAGGAGTTAGAAAAGGGGAACATTAGGAATTGAGATTAATGCTCCCTCGCCAAACAACTCCAAACCAAATACACAGCAATTTGCCATTTTTCTATATTGGAGCCAGAAGATCCACTATTCTCTGCTACCAAAAAGGTCAAGCTAGATTAAAGAGGTGTAACGAAAACACAAGAGAAGGAAAAAGGTTTGGGTGATCCACCCCGTATATTGACAGGAAACACCAATATAACGCAACGAGTAATCACAAAAGACGGAGTCCCAACTGACTAACTGAGGTAGAAAGAGTGTGGGTTTTTATACTGGCTGTGCTGGAAGAGGTGGGTCTGTGCAAGTGAGGTCAGTAGGACGGCGAGGTCTGGATAGGAAGGCGGAAGTTGGGAAATTGGGTTTTCCTTCTGTTGATCTGTGGAAAAGAGAGAAAAGAGATTAGTGCACTTTATCAACCCTCGAGCCGACATCTTACTTTCAGTTAAGGCCTTTGACTGCCTCCTATGCGCACGTGTGTGACAGAGTATTTCCAGAAGTTTACAAAGAGTGAGTCACAAGATCTTCAGCGAGAGGGTAATAAGAGCTTAGCCGAGATGGTTCCAGACAAAATAACCTTTGCTTGATGGTGAAACGACAATTAAAGAAAAGAACAGCAGTGGCATCTGCTGAGTGTGAAGTGCACTGCTGATGCTGCTGATAGAAGGAAGAAGAAGGGGAACAGCAGCACAAATGACAATTACAGACAAATACCTGTGCAAACTGACCTACAGTGCTTAACACTGTCATGGCGAGAAACATAGGAGGTGCTTCAGTGACAAGATACAGCGAGAGGTAAGCCTGAATATAGAGCCATTTAGCAGATGGCTAATACTGTGGCTCACTCACATTCCACACTTTCTCCATGCTACAGAATGCACGAAAGACAGTGACAGAGAAATGTATGCCAACAAACAAGGAGATCTTCAAATACTCCACCCATATGCAAACATTACTTTTACATCCTTCATCAATGTTTGGTTGAGGAACACTACTTTTGAAAGTTGGATCGGTGATGTGCTCACTGTGTGGCAGTATTTGTTCATACTGCAAACAAACCAACGTGTAGCCAAAATGGAAAACAGAAATGTTCAGCTTGCTCTATATGAACCTCCTTTATTTAAGGACCGGATGACTGCGTGCTTCCTAGTGAATTATAGAATGCTGTATGCAGGACACTTGTGAAGTTAAGGAGAAATGTGATCTGCTTTGATCACTGTGATCCTAATGATCTCAGCTAGCACTGTGGTAGCTGCAGTTTCTATTTCTTGTGGTCCATCAATACTTTGAAAAGACGAACCACGGAAGAGAGAATTTTTGTAAACCTGAGAAGTGAGAGGTGATGAAGTAATGACTATGGACAGGTTGTCCATATTAAATAAGTATTAACATGAAGTATGCAAATCAAAATTCAGATGCTGAAACACTCAAATTCAACACCAAGGGCTTTCTTCATTTAATGATAGGGTGATTTGACAGAATGAGTGAAAAGAAATTAAGCTTCTTGAACTGTGTTTGGGTATCACAAGTATGAATTTTGTCATATTATCATTTAATTTAAGATCAAGTCTACTGGCATGTGTACAGAGTACAGTCAATTTTTTACTAAGACAACTCGCAGAACATTAAGCTTTTCAGGATTTTTGGAGTCTGTTGAGCATCCTAGAAACAGATGGCACTGTAATGTAGAAAAGTAGCATCACTCAGAGAAGACATTTAAGTGATATACCAATACAAACTCTTATGAGGATTTTGCAAAATTTGACATAGCAGAGAAAATGCCTACTTTGCAGTCCAGGCTAAATTTGCCTTCTAAAGTCCTAAACATAGGAAAAATGAAACTATTCCTTAGGTCACTCAAAGTAAAGAAAAAAAAAAACAACTTTGATAAATGGTGGATGACAATACTTTAAAAAGCACCATCTACAAATAAATGCAGTCACTATACAGTAGGATAAAAAGCATGATTTACATTTACTTACTTGGCTGATGCCTTTATCCAAGGTGACTTACAACATTTATGATACAATTGGTTACATTTCTTCTGGTTTTCCAATTGGAGCACAGGTAGGTCAAGTGACTTGCTCATTGGTCACACAGTGTCAGTAGTGGGATTTGAACCCACACCCTCAGGGTATGAAGTCCAAAAGTTTAACCACTAAACCACACAATCAATCAAATTATAGAAATTACTAGAAAAAGACATACTGTCATTGTTCTGGTTATTTACAGTTCCTTTTATGTCTTTGCTGTTTAAATCATGTACTTTTCATTTGTTTATTATATTACTTTATGTTTTATTTACAATATCATATTAATATGAAGTTTAGTTTCTATGGATTGTCACATGCTCAACTATGTCCCTTGTGCTTTGCGGGAGGTTCCCCAAGAGATGGGGTCTCCTGTCTGTCTCCATGTGGAATCGCCCCCAGCCTCGTACTGGTCAACTCTGATTCATTTTGTCTTTTATGCTTGGTGTGGTGAGTTCTCTTGCATTTCTCTGTGATTTATATTTTACTGGATTTCTGACCTTTGCTTTATTTTTTAGGGACTGTTTTCTCTTGAATTGCCTTCAGCCACATCCATGTATGCCTTTTTTGCACTTGCTTGAGCATTTTGGAAATATAGAGAATTTTGTAATAAATCTTTTGTGCCCTTCATTATACAGCCAGAGGTTTATGATTACCCTCTCCCTGTAAGGGCACTTGCTAGTGTATTTTAGGACTTAGTTTTGTGCCCGTTTTACCATTTTGAGGGCCTGCTACCCTAAAGCATGGTGAGACATGGGACCTGGCTCGATTAAGTGTGCCTCTACTGGGTACACCCCAGTGAGGATACTGGTCTGCTCCCTAGCCAGTGTGGTGGTCCACATAAAAGTTATGTGTTATGTTTCAGCCAGGTGTCCTCTCCCAACTGGCACTCAAATTCATGTTTTATGTCTGCTCTGTTCATTCTTGATTCTTTTATTTAATATTGTTTCTTTGTATCAGTATACTGCTGCTGGATTATGTGAATTTCCCCTTGGGATTAATAAAGTATCTATCTATCTATCTATCTATCTATCTATCTATCTATCTATCTAGTGTTGCTGATTGTGTACATTATAATTTTGCCAATCTATGTAAGCTGTTGATGTTATGTTCCATGTGTTTTGAGGGTGGTCCCCCAAGAGGTGTGGCCACCTGTCAATGACTGCCAGGAACTGCCTTCTGCCCTGTATATCTGGAGGGTCTCTCACAGTTCCAGGACATCCATTCTGAATGTGATGAAGAAGTGGTGAGTTCTTGTGCATTTTGTGATATTCATGTTCTTAGTGGTTTACTGGATACAATACTGCACAAAAAGGCGTTATCCATGAGAAACAAAACAGTGTCACGAGAAAATGTTTTATGGGTCCTAAAAATAAGACAGCACCCTGAAAAATAATAATAGAAATAAATACCATGGATAACAAAATCCCAAATGAAAACATATATCATAAAGAAGTGAAAATAAATCAAGAACATTTGAAAGAAGATCATGACAGCTGATGCACAGATTGCTGACATAAGAATGTAGATAAAATGTCACACCATCAAGAGCTCTATGCTTTCTGCTTGACTTTTTTATAAAATGGTGTTTTTAACATGACATAATGTACAGGGTGGTCCAGATCTAATTATGCAATTTTCATTGTGCTATAACTTATTAAGTTTATTACACAGAGAATTCACAAAACAATCTTTTTTTTTGCTGATTGATGGCAGCACCTGCCCTGCATTCTAAAATGTCGGGGAGACGGTTGTCAGCCGAACAGCAATTCTTTTGTCTTGTATTGTTTTCCTGCATTGCATTAAAAGTTGCATAATTAGATCTGGACCACCCTATAGTAACATGGCAATTCATATTCAGTGTGCTGTGCTTATTATGTAATTCAGAGAATGGCAAAAAAAAATAGAAAACCAAAGTACACCAACTAAAAAAAAAGGCTCTGGAAAAATAATACAAATCTTCCCCACTAGCCCCATTCACACACCTCAAACTAAAAATAGCTAACAGCGAATAAGAATTCTGGGATGGACCCTCGCTCCCCATAGTTCTGACCGGGGAAAATGAGGTACAGACAACAGAAATGGAGGGAATGATATACAATTACAGCTTTTTATTCTGGAATTATTATACATATTACCCAGAGGAAAGTCGTGCAACACCTTTGCCATTGGCAAGCAAAACTTTAGCTTAAGGCATGAAGTGTAATGTGTAATTATTTCCCCAGTTGTATTCAGTGATATCTCATTATGACTTGAGTATACTGTACTTGTGATAGTGTTAATTGCTCTGTCATTATTGGAGCTAATCTCTTGGGCCTTTAGTTGGCTTGCATATTTGGATGAGCACTGTCAGGAGCTATGAATACATTATAAGACTATATCCACTGGGAAATGATGGCGTGGAGAAGTAATGGCTTACCCTAATAAACTGACATTTTGTAGCTGTGACTGGAGATTAAATCAGCACAGAATGACACTTAAACAATTGCACAGGGAATGTAGCCTAAGAAATAATGAAAGATAGTTAAAGTAAGCCAACTGCATTCATTCTGTTGGTTAATTGATAATAAATATACTATTACAATTAATCAGTTCAATTTAATACATATTCTGATTGAAATGAGCAATTCAGAGCATCTGACATTTGGAAATTCAATTAGATACAATTAATGCACTTTCTGATTGTTGCTGTTCACTTGGTGTTTTTTAAGGTGCTATTTAAAAAGATCTCAATTCAATTAAAACAAAAAAACACCTCATGAATGTAAAACTCAGATCTTCTAACACCTCTGAATGGCTTGAAATCATTTTTTGAGAGAACAGTAACATTTTTTTTAATTAACATATAAATAAAATAGCTATTCTTTATTAGAATTGATTGGCAAACTAAGTTTTTCCATGAGTCTGGAAGCTCGTTTGTTTGTTGTTAAAGATGTAAAGAAAATTTTGATTTGTATAGTAAACATTGCCAATAGTACTTTAATTATAACTACAACAATGCACACTTTCAGGATAAAATGTACTGATGAAAAAGAAAAGTCAAAACTTGTTGGACTAAAATTTTCCCATTCTGTGAAATAACAATGAACAATTGAGAACAATAGGGAAAAAACAGTAAGCAAAAAAAAAATACCTAGAAAACAATAACACTGAAGATTAACAACAGTTGCCCTGCAGTCCTTTTGTATCTTGTGTGTCCACCTCTAAAAGCCACCATTTTTTGACACGTTTCGCACACAGAGCTAAACATTATTTGTGCATAGTATGCCTTTCCAGCAGCTCCATTAACAACTTTATTTTTCTTCCTTTTTCTCTATTTTACTGATCACTCCTATCACTTTCTTTTATGTGGACTCGTTCCCTGAACACTTTTACTACTTGGAAATTGATTTTTACACGCCAAGACTCATCTGTTCAAGTAGTCAACTTCAAGCGCTGAGAACAAATGCCCATGCCAGTGTGGTTCCCTATTTACCTGACGAGGTAAGAAGGCGGTATCGTGGCAGCAGAGCCGGAGCTAAGCTAAAAGCCAAGCAACTAGCGAGAAAGTGGTGCTACAAACCTTTGGTGTCTTCTGTGATCCTGGGAAATGTGAACTCACTACCAAATAAGATCGACGAACTGGCCGCGCTGGTGAAAAATGTCAGGACCTACAGAGAATGCAGTTTGTTGTGTTTGTGAATTTCCTCTTGGGATTAATAAAGTATCTATCTATCTATCTATATTAGTTACCCCATTCCAGCAGGAAACCCTGATGCAGTTGCAGGGCATTGGCAGGGAGAAAGTCACATCTTAAAGTCAATCTACTGGGTTAAGGTTAGGAGCAGGGTATATTCATGGAGTTAGCTTTGTTAAGTCAAATGTTCAGGAACTGTATTGAAGTCAAAAGGGAAAGGAGGAACTGAACTGGCTTGGATTGGATTATACAGTGTACCTACCTGAGGGCTAGCGAAGTATCTTCCAACTATGCTGGACCAATTATTGTGGCAAAAAATGTGATCTCTTTTGTAAGGCCACCGTGCCTCAAACAGCAAAAGAACGAATACCACAAACAAAATACAACAAATGGCCACAAACTAGAAAAAGTAAAGAAAACAGAGATCATTGCACTGAAAGAATTCCAATCTTGGCTCACACACTGTCTATGCCATGACGCGGCAGCATGGGACTGGATTGTTTCATTGCTTGAAGTTACAGCTCCGAATGAAGTTGGAAAGCCTGTTTTTACTTTCTCGTGTGCAAAGTATAGGGAAAGTATTGTAATCGTCCAAAGATTTGATGTCAAGATTTTGATAAATATCTACATTTCAGAAATTCTTGTCCGAAAATACAATTTTTGGAATTATGCCTGTTTGTTTGTGTGTGTAAACACAATAATTTGAGTACACTTTGACTTAGGTCAACCAAATGTTGCATACAAGTATTAGATACAAAACATGTATTGTTTTTTTGTTGTTTTGTTGATGGTTCTTTAATGTACATACTATAAGAATATAATTGTTGTCTTGTGGTTTACTCCTCAAATATCCATCCCCATATCTGAGTATACAAGAAAGTCTCGGGGAGACCACTCCCAATTTTTTTTTGTTTCGCATTTATCTGTGCAGATACCTCACACTTTTTTCTTCCATCAAGAAGAAAGAAACCCCTTACAAATAATAATAATATTATTTTGCATGGCCTCCCTTTTTTCTGACAAGGGGAGGGAAAAGGTGGGTTCCTTGATTGCTTGTTTTGAGATTGTAGCTGGGCACATAGATAATTATGCATGCAAATTGACCAGGTGGCTCTGCTCCGCTAGCACACAGGGATCAGTGCTATATACCCAGTGGCAGTACTCATAATATTTTTATTATGGTCAGTTAACGTACTCCTCACATTTTCAAAATGCATTTGAGGTGGAAATCTGGCTGCAGTATTGATCGGGTTGTGACATCACACATGCACAAAGCTGATCGGCAATGATCTTACAGTACTCACGCATGAAAGATTTGCGCATTGGCTGCTACAGCTCTGTGATGTCGTTCTGGCCTCATAAGGAGCTTGGAAAAAATGGTCACAAAGTGAAATAATAGGAAAATATTTGTCCAATAAGGTTACCAAGGAATACAGAATATTCACAACGCAAAATGGTTTAGTGAATTTCACCATTTGACAATACTCAGGAGAGAAGGCATGCTAAGGTAACACCAACAAAACAGCATTCCTCAGGATAAGTAAGTATGTGATCTGGCATTGTCATCCTGTAGGATCAGGTCACCTAAGAAGAGTTGGCAGAGGACTACTGACATGTCCCCTTGTTGTTAGGCCAGCAGCATGGAGCCTGTCTCTCACCGTCCTTTTACTAACCAGGGTGTTATCTCTCCCACCAGTTTCACCAATAGTATGGGGCACAGATCTGAGACTATCCTTAAGGTGAACCATTCTGTTGTGTTGGTTCTGGTCTAGTGTGGTTACTTGATGACAATCAGATCTTAGACTGTCATCTGCCCTACTAGTTTGCTGAAACCTTCCCTTAGTTCTCTTAATTTGGGACACAGTGGAGGAGTTTAATGATGACACGTTACAAGCCTGCCTGCAATATGCCAGTGGTCTAGTGTGACAATGTGGGTTCTACTCAACACTTCCATCTCCCTTTTGGGAGCTCTTGAACCTAAAATCGTCGGTAACATCACCGGATAAGCTGGACAGTGAGGACACAATGAAGCAAGGGGATCGGGCAGAAAGGTGTAAATGTTTTTATTAAACAACAGAACCAAAAACAGAATTCAAAATAAATAGTGCAGTGCTTCTAAAAGTCAATAAATAAATAATCCATTAAAAACCAGTGAAAAGGTGGAGGTTAAAATCCAATGTATAAATCCATGAAAACGAAGTTAAAATACTACGGCTGGAAGCAGTCCTTTAAACAAATCCCCGTGCCTTCTTCTACTGGCAGCTTCCCGTGCTTCTCCCATCCAGGCTATGCACCAGGGGAGTCGCCCTACCTGCAGCTGACCTTCTCCTTCTAGTCTGTAGCCCTGTGGTCCCTGACTCTGTAGGACTCTCCAGACTATGACTTGGGCGACCAGGACGCTCACACTGGGGCTGCCACCTCCCAAGCCTCCTGACTCCCGCTACATTTTACGGCAAGCCAACCACCTTCTAGTCACTCCTGCTCCTCCAAAGCGCTCAGCAGGAACGACCACTTCTAGCTGCCCCTGAGTGTCAGCTTAACACTCCCGAGGGGCTCTTCTCCCAGCTGCTTGCTCTCTCTAGCGAGCCTACCTTCATCCACTTGCTTGCTCGCTCGCTCACACTTGCACACACCGGCTTTCAGCTTCCTGCAGCCTTCTTCTCCCTTAACCTCCATCCACTTTTCTCTTTTTTTCCCTCTGCACTTGCGCTCCTACTATATATATAACGGGGACGTGGCAGAAGTGCGGCAATTACCAGCTCCCGGCGTCAATTACAGATGCGGACGATTCCTCACCTGTGCACTTAAGCGAGGAAACGGCCGCATTACGCAGCATCCGAGAACCACTCCGGCCACACTACCACGGAGGCCCGCTCTATAAGCTGTGAGTGCGGCGATTATCTGTTTAAAAACTGGGCTTTTCTTCTGAGCCGTGGACCTGCCATACCACATCTAATTGCTTCTATTTCGTCAATAGTGTCAAATTCAGTTTCAATGAGGGCCAAAAACGCACCTTATGTACCAAATGAGAGCCAGAATACACCAACAAACAACCACTGCCACATTTTGTTTACATATGATTGCCAGGGAAATTAATAGTTTAAATAAAGAAAAGTCAAGATCACTGTTACAAACAATATAAGTACTATTACAACAAGCTTGAGGGAGCCTCTCCATGTAATCAGATCAGATCAGCACGACAAGACTGAGAAATATAACAAAGAAACAATCCTGAGTAAGCCAGGTTAATTTGCATAACACAGTCAAGAAACACTTAGTTTACACCAATCAGTATACAGATAAATGGCATAATGTTTTATACATCTATCTCATAGTATTATCTAAAAGTCTGAAAATAGTTAGACAGATTAAAAGTGTTTAGTACACATTAAAAAGAAATTGCCCTTTAGATATAAACATTTTTATACAGGACAAAACAAAAGTATTTAATTGTCATTACTTCCTCGTTCACTTGGTAACTATGTTGGGTAGAAATGTTACAGAATGTCTTAGTGTGTGGAAGTTTCTAAGTTCACACAGAAAGTTTTATCCTAACAACAAGACAATGGGTACCTCCCTCCTCATCACAATCTCGATCTCTGCTTCGTGCCTCTCTTGAAACCGTCTGTCCACTTGATCAGCTTTGGCTACCGGCAGCCACAGGAGTAAAATGACATCAGCACATAAATTCTAATGAGAGGGACAGCCTGGGCACATACAAGAGTTCATACAGTAGCTGACGCAAAGAAAATCAGTTTACATCTGCAGTAACGTGTGTCAGTAACAGATAGCACTTGTTTACAGTTAAGATAAAGTGTGCAAACATTTTCATAATGAATCACAAAGACCACATTTGGAGATGATGAGGAAAGGATGGAGAATACATTCGTGGAAACACAAATGTGCTTTCTATCCTCCAGCCACAATCAAGAAAGTGGAAAAGACAAAAGAATTGTGTCGGGCAGAGCATCAGACAGGTAAGCTGTGGAAGGGTGGTCAGCCATGACACTTGAACAGCTTTAAAAAGTGAGTGCAGTGGCCACAGCAGCATGTGTAAAGTTGAGCTACCATCTTCAGCATCATGGTAAAACAATGAAGTTCTTTATAGCACTGTGGCATGTCACCTTCTTTTCACTTTTTCTTGTTCCTTGGGTCATTACAAGCAGACAGTTTCTAACTACAGGTTATCAGCTGTGACGTGCTGGCTAAATTGTTTAAAGAGATACAATCTATATATGAAATGCAAATTAACGGGCGCCTTTGAGAACAACAATGGTCATTGCATGCCATGTGTAACATGTTTTGAATACTGATCATGGAGGCCACATTAAAAAAAGGCCCAAGGGCTGGATGTAGCCTTTGGTCTTCAGTTTGACACGACTGCATTATGGAATGCAGAGAAAACTGCTAAAGTGAGGTCTTTGTCTTGCATTAATTAGGACCTCTTTAAAGGCTAACCTGATCAGATACAGTATTGTTTTACCTGGACACTGTTGGGTAAAAGTGCACCAGACAAGCTTTCATGCATTTGGCAAAATTGTCACAGCACAAGCTGGACTACTGGTCACAGGGTCTGAAACAAGCTGACAACGTTTGGTGAAAATACAAAAGCTGTAAGTAGAGTTTTGTCATTTCAGAATTGTTGTTCATTCTTCTATCAATATACATATTTAGCCTTAAATGCCATGTTGATTTCCAGCATAATTCAGGGGAGGAAGCAACTCCTTACATTAATCTGTAATGGAAAAATAGTCTTTATATGGTTGCTTGAAAGACATCTATGTTGTGTTATAAATTTTATATGTAAACATTACAGGGGTATAGAGGCAAAAGTCCAATTGCTAAAGAAATGCCTATGCTAAAAGCTGACTAAATATTTTTTTGTTAGCTACCTGGGTGAAAATTTCATATTCTGCCGTTAAAAGAAATAATATATGTATTCACTATTCCGGTTATAATGGAAATGTTCTTCAATGGATAGGTCTACTGCACACAATTTATTTCAAATGCAGGGCAACCCTCTAAGCAGCAGAAGATTTATGTGAGAACAATAAGGAAATACAAGTCCTGTCCCCAGCATTTATGATTCATATAATCTGCAGCTAATGTCTTTAATCTGCCGAAGAGGATTGAATTTCATTATGTCTCTTATAATGTCATTTCCATATTATAGTTTCTCATTTTCATTTGGCATTTGTTGTATATAATGGTGACTAATTTGAATGGCATTAAACTTTGTATTGCCTTCGGTGACAGAATGCTGAGAGGTATCAGCATAAATGTCCAAATTTATAAATATTGACAGTTTTGCTTCCAAGACTGGCACAAAAAATATTAGATGAAATACGGATAATAGGTGCTGTTTCACATTTTAAATAATTTTCTAAAGCATTGTGATAAACTTCAAATTGACCCCTATTGTTAAAAAAAGAGAAAAGGAGAGCATGCAGTAATTATGAAATAGCCCATATTTTATTCAGTTATGCATACAGCTCTCCATCTGTTTCATAATCTGCTGTTTCCATTCCATTACATTAATGGAAGCATCAAACATTATGGCAGGAACCAACCCAGGATGGGATGCCTGTTCATTACAGTAGAATATATTAAAATAAGCAATTTTTTAACGATAATCAGGACTAATAGTCAGATATATAATAATCCCTGAAGATACTCTTTGACAACTATAATGTTTTTTTGCTAATATGAAATAAACTGTACAGTTAGCTTTTTCATATTAGCAGAAAACCTTTTAAGAATTATTCTTTTAATTTTTTGAGTAATGCGTATATTGCACTAATGGAGCAACATGTAAGTGAATTAATGAAACAGTTTATTCTTATAACCAGTCACTTTAGGGTTTAAACAGTGCCTAGGGAATTAAAATGGAAAGAAGTCTACTGTATGTCATAATGTAAGATCTTATTTAAAATATTCATCTCTAAAGGCCTTTGGTAGCTAGTCATTTATTATTTAATTAAATGAAAGTGAAATACACCCATGTAACCATCCATTCAGTAACTTTCATAAAATAAATAAATAAATAAAAATCAGTTGTTTTTTTTTAATAGCTGGAAACGATCGAGATGAATGTCAAATTTGTCATTCTTAATCTTCCTTTCAGATAAGAGAGGTTGAGGTTGGCAGCCTGCGCTCATTACTGCACGTTGCCACACCCATCACACGGTGAACTACCCGGTTTGAGATCCAAGTGCAGCCGTGCAATGGGTGACACCTCAGCACCACACTGAACAGTGTGAGGTTTTTTACGGTGGCTGGAATACCAATCCTGTCACCAACTCTCAGGTTTTCCCTGCACGTTGGAGGGCCTACTTGCAGGGCTGGATGCAGATTAACGTCATACCCAAGACAGAGCAATTGCAGTTTAAGGGCCTTCCTTGCTCAGGGGCCTAACGGAGTAGAGTCACTTCTGGCATTTATGGGATTCGAACT
Organism: Polypterus bichir lapradei; assembly: GCA_026402145.1. NCBI lineage: Eukaryota > Metazoa > Chordata > Cladistia > Polypteriformes > Polypteridae > Polypterus > Polypterus bichir. The sequence goes on along the minus strand of JANRMT010062801.1, from coordinate 181,976 downwards.
GAATAATAATCTAGAGAAAAAATAACTTTTGCACAGGTGAGCTGAAATGCAACACATTTCTCCAGCTAATATGATATTTTATATTACACTGTGTTATACAAAGTCAATTAGCTATAGGAAGAGTTTTTACGTAAAGTAAAATGCCCTATCTGTATTAATAAAGATGAACAGTTTTATACATATAAAGTTGGTGTCTCAACTGTGTAAAGATTTTCCAATTGCAAAATATCATATAGTCAAGTTCAGAAGGTCAGTAAAGTAGCACTATCTACAAAACGAATTAGTAATTTATTACAGTGGCGTAGCTCGAGTTCGTGACGATAGGGGCGGGGCGGGGCGGTGCTTCAATTTGCCGCCCTCCAACATATCTGAATATGTTAAACTATTTAAATAGAAAATTAAAATGACGTATAGAGAAAAATTAAGATACATTTTGCATAGATTTATTCATATATAAAGAAACAGCAATATTTTAAGCATCAACTAGACAAGAATATAGTATAGACACACTGATAAGCCGTGTTCTAATTTTTAGTTTAATATAATTACGATGCTACGAAAACCACAACCAAAGTAGGGTACAAGTGATAGGTGGTGATGTTTTCTGCTCAGAGCAAGAACGCATTCGGATTAATAACGATATTATAAATTGTAAATTAGTTGTTTATCTTCCTAGAAGTTATTATCGGTGTAATGTTTATGTTTATTTTTGTCATTGCCTCATACATTTCAACTGCTGTGTCTGATGCAGAAGGACAGTCTGAACATTATTTTTCAAGCATTTGTGGTTAAAAAAATCAGAGAATTCGACTTTTTTCATACATGAGTGATATTTTTCCGAACCCTGCTGCTTACACACAAATTGTACTAAAGCCTTGTGGCCAATAATGCCGCCCCCCCCCCCCAGGTACGTCCCTGATTTATTACATTCTCTGTGAAGAAAACTCTTTTTAAAGTAATGGGTGAGTTCCACTTTACTGATTCCATTTGTTATTTTGAATACCATGCCTAACATTTGTTTGCTTAATGGTTAAGTGTAATATATTTGAAAACAAACCTATATTTTCGTAACTGTGACAGACACCAGAACTGCACATGGCATTTTAGACGGGTCCTCATTAGTGCAGTGTCGTACAGGCACAGAATAACCTCCCATGACTCGTACGCGACACATCATGTCATGTGACCTGACATCGTATGAGCCTTCCTCATTGTTTTTGTACACTGTATGACAGTTTGGAGTCCATTACAACTCCCACGTTTTCCTTGTAAGGTGGACCTAGATGTTTCTGACCCCCTGTTGAGTAATCAAATATACCATTTGAGTTTCCTGTATCCCCCTGACTGCGGTGGGCTGGCGCCCTGCCCGGGGTTTGTTTCCTGCCTTGTGCCCCGTGTTGGTTGGGATTGGCTCCAGCAGACCCCCGTGACCCTGTAGTTATGATATAGCGGGTTGGATAATGGATGGATGGGTGGATATCTCCCTGACCTACACCAGCTATTAAACCTCTGAATCTCTCACGTCTTACCTGAGTGGCACACAGCAGTGAGGATTTCAGGGAGGACTCCCAGTTATGCTTGCCTTCTTAGCACCTAACTTATTAAATCTGTCTTATAGACTTGGTAGCCTGGCCTTCCTTATGCTACTTGTCCTTATCTTAAAAATGACAAATGTTCTTATATTCTTACTTTTAAACTCATTTGTATTTTTGTTTTGTGAACATTAGATTAAAGGATGCATTGGTCACTCAGTACTGGCGATACCAATTCTAGCAGCTGTTAAAGTTGGCCTGCTTCATATTATTCATAACTATTTTTTTTTATCTCATTTCAAATTACACACAAGAAGCAAAGCTAAAAAGAAAATTATATTTTAAAGATTACCCAAGGAATTAAACATAAAAAAACATTTTTTTTTCTCCACCAAAATTACAGAACTGAGACAAAATACATTGGCTACATTTGTTACAGCTTTGCTTTTAAACATTTCCTCCTTATGGCTTTTATTATGATTCAGTAGAAGATGCAAACTTCATGCAGGGAGCATCCATGATGTGGACCACAGTCTCCTTGTTGAGAGGCAGCAGTGATACCACTGTGCCATTGTGCCACCCTGAGATGAAGCCCATTCATATCATCTGACACCACCTCCAACCATATTTTTTCTGTCAGCCCTTTTGGCCTCATCCACTTCATCTCAATGTTGGGACACATCACCCAATAAGCGCTGCCTTTCACTCCACATGCCTAAAGGACATTTCCCTTTAATCCTCATCATTCATACAACATCTCTTGTGCAATGGATTAAGTTTCTCCCAGCATCTCTACCACACACACACTCTCTTCTACACCTGTTGCTCTTTTGCCTCCATCCATTCACCTTGAGGCCTTTAAGCTGGCTTTCCATTTCAGTGTCTTCTACTTCAACTCTGCTTTACTTTTCGACATCATTGCATGATCATTACAATAAGAGAGCTCCCATGGTAATCCTTCATGCAATTCTCGGGTCACTACTTCCATCACTATCCTATCATGAAAAGCAACGGAGTCAGATTGAGTTATAAGAGTGTAGAGGTTCCAAAGTAAGATCCACTCTTGACTAATACTTTCTAATTTTTGTTCCAGAAAGTGGTGACATGCTGAATGTTGCCTTGACATGCAAGTAAGAATTTCATTGCACACTATGACAATACACCTGGCCATGAGCTTGAATGGTGCTTACACCACAGAAATCTCCAACTAACTGGGATTGGCTCCAGCAGACTCCCGTGACCCTGTGGTTAGGATATAGCAGGTTGGATAATGGATGGATGAACTTTTTGACCACTGGCCTTATTATTATTTCTAAACCATCCATTCGTCTATCAGTCTTCTTAATCTGTTTATCCAGGGCAGGGTCAAGGGGCAGCAATCCTTTGGCACCAGAAAGGGACAAATCACTGAGTAGAGCACCAGCCCATCACAGTGTTATAAAACCATTTTCTAAAATTTGGCAGATGTGGTAAGAGCTTGTCAGGAATATCTCCTTAGGTCTATTTGTGAGGATCCATCTATCTTTCCTATCAAATCCAGACTGAAGACGCACCTGGTCTCGGTTGCTTTTTAATTGCTGTCCCACTTTTTCAAGCTTGAACAAGCCCTCCATTTCACTGTGGCATTACTGACAAAGCAATTTTTCATAGTATACTAACTAGGACTGCTACCTGTGAAAGCTCAAACAAAAATGTATCATTTTTGCTGGTAAGACACAACCCAAAAACAGACAATATTGACCATTCATTTTACCTAAAACTATTTCAGCATCACCTTGCACCACAGAAAATTTTATTAGTGGCGGACTTTTCTTGATTTTTACATAGTGCACTCAACTCTAGACTACGAGTATTTCAATCACCGCTTTTCGTGAAAATGTTTTCAGTATGAAGTACTGTACATGTGCATTTTGGTAATGGGTATAGTGAAATACTGGTTAGAGCCAACATTTATGACAGGAGTGCCACTTTTGCAGCGCCAACACTTTTCGATTTTTCTGTTCCTTGGCATTTCTTTGCAGGAAAGTTTCTTGGCGTTTTATAAACTACACATAAAGGTGTAGAAACATTTCAATTTATAATATCCTGTAGTACTGCTTTAAACGGATTAATACTCTCGCAAATCTCTTCTGCTGGCATTCTAAATTTATAGTGTTGTGCAACCTCCATTTCTCTGTCATGACTGAAAGGGCATGAAAAACACAACACATTATAATAGGAAAAAATAATGCAAGCCATAAATGAATTGTGCTCAGACATTAACAAATAATGCACAAATGCTCAAGTAAAGGTAAATTACTGTGAGTAATAGCTAAAAATAATAAATACTAAACAGAACACATCTGGCTGTTCAATGCAACAGTTTCAGTTTAATTGAATTGTAACAGAGAGATGCAAAGATCTTAGCGTGTGTAAGGAAAACAAACGAAGGGTCCTAGAACAAGTGTGAAAGGATCAGTTAAAAGCCAAAGACCTCATCTAAGCCCTCACCTTTCCCTAATGAGTTCAAACCAGTGAAATGCTGATACAAAACAAACTAATATAAAAAGAAATAAAAGAAAGGACGCATCAATTGTGTTAAAAGATGTAAAAGCAACAGGCAAATGTATCATTTTAAAATGTAGAAAAAATACCTAATAAGCATGATAAAGAACGTCAAAAGTGACAGTCTGACAATTTCAAAATGAGTTAGTCATGAATTCACATTTTGGACTTTCCCTGAGTCTGTTTGTGTTATTCTTGCGTGTTTTTCATGCTCTGGACAGCCTTTGCAACCCCTCCCAGGTAGTCCCATATTGGGTGCCATGGAATACAGTTAGTTGTGTTCTGACTGATACTGGACTCCTGATTCAAAACATTTTCAAAATGTTCCATCCAGGGCTTTTGGGATAGTCTGGTGTATCTGTAGAAGTCATAAGAGATGGTGGTGCAGTCCTAAAGGGGAAACTCCACTCACTGTTTCTCAAAATCTTAACACTAGAATTACCAAAGCCTATGAAAAAACTCGCCCACCTTAAATCTGTTTGCACCTCTCCGTCAGCGTCTTTCCCCAAGCCCCTGGAACACTTTACAAGCCCAGGAAGGTTGAAAAAGGTAGGCAGAAATTCAGGTGTTAGATAAATAGAAACTCATAGAAGATGACGTAGTGGGACATGGCACATGACCCTGGAAGACACTCCCCATGGCTATAGCAGTGGGAAGGTGATTCTTCTGAAAGTATGGCAGTGGATCATTCATTATTAAATAAACACACCTATCAACATACATTCAGTGCGTATCTCAGTTTTCCCATCTTGGTGCTCATTACAGTATTATTCTTGATGGTGATGTGATCAAGTGGCAACAATATATGTTCCGCTTAGCCCACCATCCCACCTTATTATGTTTTCCTTCTTATCCTGCTACTACTACTACTACTACTAAAATCACTTTTCTCTTTATGGTGAAACCTTAGCATTAGTATCAAAAAACTACAAAAACTCATTCATTCTCAGGCATGGCCTCCTACTCCTTGCTGCGACTAGCAGTAGGACGTTTTACAGCTGTTTCTCATGTTCTACTTTGAGGTAACATTTTTACTGCAATTCCTAGGAGTTACTATGAGACGTTTGATAAAGACAGGCACTGGACTAAGTCTTTTATAGGGAAAATGGCTACTTTGACATCATGCATGGACTTACACGGCCATTTCCAATAGATATTCATTGTGTTATTTTTTTGTGTCTGTTCCATATCTGTGTAAAAGTGTAGAGTTTCAGCTGTTTATCTTGTCTTGCTGTTAAAGTTGTATTGATTTATATGCTTTAAAAGAACTTGTCTTCTGTGTATCCATCCATCCATCCATTTTCCAACCCGTTGAATCCGAACACAGGGTCACGGGGGTCTGCTGATCTCAACAAGATAAAAGAGGGATAATAATTTTTTTCTCTTCCATCCTGTCTTCCACATGATGTGCTATATTAATACTCCATGTAGCACATCATGTGGAAGACAGGATGGAAGAGAAAAAAAAATATCCCTCTTTTATCTTGTTGAGAATACATCGTAATGAACAGAAGACTATAAACATTACTTACAAACATTAATGTTGTAACGTTGGGCACAATTAAAACACTGTCATGGCAAGAAATAGAATTCTATTAGTAAAGTCTCAGCTCCTTTATTGCCAGAAGGCCTCTAATTTGCCATTCAGAATAACAAGGACCACACTAAAAGCACAATACTCTAAGCATCCTTTCATTGAGCAGCTATATGACAGGCTTAATGTTTTTTCATCAGACTATCCTGGCTAGCTTACACTCGCACAGCTACTTACCATTGTGCTATTAATTACCTCTTCCCAGAGATTAACTGTTTATGCAACCACTTAAAACAATATATTTTCATACAAGGCATATTTGCTGTGGTTTCTGGCCTGGTGAGTGATGCACGGATGATAAATTTTATTCTCTCATTCCTGCCTGATCTGCTTTAAAGGATCTGTAATCACAATGTGAACCAGAAAGCATACAGATGGCAGCCTTTCTTTGACACACTTCTTCTCAACCTCCATGGCAATCTTAAATTTTACAGCTTTTGTTTTGTTTGCTGCTTTCTGTCATTTATTTTTTTCAGAAGGGCTCATCAACAAAGTACAGATTTTAATAAATGGACTTGGAGATGAAGAAGTCAGAGGATGTTCCAAAAAAAGAAAAAAGTTGAAAAGGTTCTAAACCAAAAAGACTATCCATCCATCCATCCATCCATTATCCAACTGCTATATCCTAACTACAGGGTCACGGGGGTCTGCTGGAGCCAATCCCAGCCAACGCAGGGCGCAAGGCAGGAAACAAAGCCTGGGCAGGGCACCAGCCCACCGCAGGGCACACACACACACACACACACACTAAGCACACACTAGGGACAATTTAGGACCGCCAATGCACCTAACCTGCATGTCTTTAGACTGTGGGAGGAAACCCACACAAACACGGGGAGAACATTTAAACTCCACGCAGGGAGGACCCAGGAAGTGAACCCAAAAGACTAACATTACCAATTGGCAAAACAAAAAAAAATGCTGACAGTAAAATCAGCAGACAAGAAAACAAAGCAAAGACCTTCACTACCTTTGATACTTTCCATAAATAACTGAAGCACACAGTTTGTTTTGAATTTACTATGTCATTCCTCTCTTTAGATCACCACACTGGCTTCCTATAGAGGCAGAGGCATATATTAGGTTCAAATCCATGATGCTTGCCTACAGAGAAGTCAGAGAGTCTGCACCTGTTGTATGTTTATGGAGACACTTGTGAGGTCCTGTGCTCCTTCTCGACCTCTCAGTTTTACTGACAGACAGCGTCTGGTGATGTCACCTCAACATGGTAACAAATCTCACTCCAGACTCTTTTCATGAGTAGCTCCTGGCTAGTGGAATGAGCGGACCACCTCCATTTGAAACTCTGCCTCCCTCTTCATGCTCAAGAAGCTTTTGAAGACTCTCTTGTTTGGTGAATTTCTGCCTAACTAACTGATAGCTTTTCTAAATTTGGGAATTTTAACTAGGTTACTATATATACTCACGGATAAGTTCTCCCACGGATAAGTCAGGACTTGATTTTACCGTATAATTTCAGTTATTTTATAATAGATAGATAGATAGATAGATAGATAGATAGATAGATAGATAGATAGATAGATACTTTATTAATCCCAAGGGGAAATAAAGTAAATAAATAAAGTATAATTTCAGTCATATATGTCGAATGTGGAAAAGTCACGCTGTTGGTCCAAGAGATTACAATATGCTAACGCCCACCTGAGAGAGTAACCACAGAGCACACTGCCTTTTTTTTCATTATTGTGCCTACGTGACCACACGGTAATACCCAAACTATTCCAAAGAACTATTCCGAAGCAACGTTTACGCTGATTTGTGTTTTTTGTATCTCACACCCTCATACACCTTTATCGTAAGAGAATCCCTTATCTACAATGGAGCGTTCGATCAGAAGAAAATATGAAGCTGGTTTAAAATTGAACGTCGTTGAAGTAGCAAAAGAAATTGGTAGCTGTGCTGCTGCTCAAAATTCAATGCGTCTGAGAAACTGGTGAGAGATTGGAGGAGACAAGAATAGTGTTGCATTTTTTAACGGGCGTACAAGTTGGCGTCTGATTTTATGATCGATTTTTTGGGTTTCAAGACCCAACTTATATGTGAGTATATATTTTGAGGTTTTCACTTGTGTAAATCAATTTTGCACTCTTCTCCTGTAACGCATATTCCCAATCAGTCCCCAAACTCGATTATGTTGACCTCTTTTGTAAATTGCTTTGGATCTGTGGTTTGCTCCTAATGAGTTCTGACAATCTTACATTTTTTGCCACAGGGTAATTGCATCTTTGCAATAGCAATCATCTGGGTATGTCACAAACAACCCTTTCATGAATTTTACACCACACTTTAAACTGAGTGATGTAATAACACAGATTTATACATTTCCTGACCACTCCATATGACGTAATGTTAAAGCAAGCTACATTCATGCATACTGCCATTTGTCTGTAGCTGTTGGTGTGACTGATGTATGTGTGAATCACAGTGTAAACATATAGGTGATCATGGATGCAAACTGTATTTTAGTAGTCTGGCTGTTACCTGGAAGACAGGTAGTGCTGGATGGGTGATTAATGGTGAAACATTACACAGGCAAGTAGAGCTATGTATTTCACAAACCCTTGAATATTTGCAGTACACTTTACAAGCTTGGGAAGGTTCAAAAAGGTAGGGTGGAGACTCGCTGGGCATTGGATAAATGGAGCACCAGAGAAGATAAGGGAGGATCATGAAGAGAGGCATGGCACACAACTCCAGAAGATGTTCAGGAACATGACTTCAGGAAGAGCACAGGAATGGCCGTGGCCAGTTTTCAGTAACTATTATTGTGTGAGGCATTCCCTATGGCCATAACAGTGGGAAGGTGATTCTTCTGAAAGTACAGCTGTGAATCAATCATTGTTAAATAAATGGGACCTTTTGAGACCTTCCTCAACGGGATGACACACAGAAGTGTGACTGCCATATCTGTTGAGGGTTGCTTGTCCGACGCTGAGGCAACCGTAGGTTTGCAATGCCACACAAACAACTACAAGCTGACCGCTGCCACCTGTAAAGCACCGGTCACCCACTGGGTGATGCAGGGAACATATAACTTGGCCACTTACCTGGCCCTGACCCTGCCTGTTTGCTGTGTCTGTGTAAAGTTGAATGGTACATCCCATTATAATAAACAATTTTGAATTGAATAAAGCTGTTTTTGTTAAAGTACTGAGACTCAGCCTCGTCTTTGGGGTGCAAGATACCGACTCATGTGTCACGCAGGCTTTACTTATGTGTGTCTCAGTCTTTCTGTTTTGGTGTTTGTTACAGTATTATGCTTGATGTTGGGAGGTGAAAACAATTATGTTCAGCTTAGCACAATAACCTACCTTGTTATGTTTCTATTCTCCTACTACTACTTTAAATGCTATTATTGTTAATGCTAAGGCTTCAGCACAAAGATAATATTAGAAAACTACAATTTGAGGCTCAGGTTGCCATCAAATCATGACATTCATTCTCAAACATGATCTCCTACTCCTAGCTGGGAGTGAGTGGAGGACACTTCCTAAGCACTTCTCACGTCCTACTGTAGGCTAGAAAAATTCTTTTCCTAGTCCGGTTTTTTAGTTCAATTCCTAGGTATAATTCTGAGACGCTTGATCTCTATTTAATAGCAATAGTTTATAGTAAAATTAAAATATTTTATTTAAGTAGCTTTAAGTACAATGAACTTAAGCAATGTATTTTACAGAAAAAAGTTTGCAAAGTCTTCTTTTCACAGTTAATTCTTCTTTTGTTGTTAACAAATGCTTCAGAGCTACTGTAACAGTTCAGATGACAGCATTACGATGAAAAAGTCCAGCGCAGGCTGCTTTTTTAGGATTCCCAGGTCTTTTATTGTGGGATTCTCTTCTGTTTCATTGTCTACTGGGAGAGCAACACCAGATGAGGGAATACCAGATGCCTAAAATTCACTGTGCACTGCACACATGACAATAAACTTAAATATGAATAAATTACACGACTCACACTAGACTCACTAAAGACAATGGGAGAAAAGAGGATAATGACAACATTAGTGGCCACCACATCTTTTCCTTGTCATGGAGCATCTCTAGCAATGACTCACTTTGTCGTTGTAATAGATGCGCATGGGGCTCTCTTTTGTCTACGGCCAAAAGACTATAAAATTCCACCTTCCATTGTGCCAATCTTCACTTCAACTAATTATTATAGAATAATAAGTATAGAAATAAATATTACAACAGGGAAGCAGTCTATTAAATACACACTAACTATGAAGGTATGGTGTGTATAATTCTTGAACTTCTGTCTGGTTTTGTAGGCATGTAATGTTCTGTTTTACTACTGGTGCAGGCAGCTTTTCCACAGGAATAAAAAAAATATCACCCATCTATCTTTCTACATTGTACCCAGTGTTGTACGTGAACTAGTTCAAAAGAGCGCATTCATTTAACATGCTCATTTTTCTAAAAATGGTGAACTTATTTGCAAGTAAAGAACTTGAATGTGAGCTAGTTCGGTTTTATGTGACATTCTGGATCTGGTTTAGGTCCAGATTAAATGTTTTCCGAATACGATATTCAGATAAGCACAAATAGTGGATTTTTACAAATATTTATTTCATTTGTATTCGGAAAAAAATAACATAAAATCAAATCGGCGCTGTCTGTGTCTGCCTGTTGTGCTTAGGCTGCACCCCTGCTGACACGAGCATGCGGTGAAGCTCTGCTTTCGCTTTTAGGAAAACGTTGGACTTTATATTTTTCCCTGTTGGACCTGCAATATAATGTGAATTTTGACAAGCAGTGTAATCGGTCAGTTCTCCTACAAATTGGTTCCACAGTCACCATTTGTGTCACACGGTTGGAAACAGAGCGGTCATTTATATGTATACTTGCATCTATTTAATTGCTTTTTTGACCGGGAGGATATTAGCATATACTGTAAACGTTATACGTGTTTGTTGCTGGGTATAACTCAATAAAGTGTATTTAAACAAAAAAATCTTCATAATTATTGTATTTTATTCAAGAACACTGTAATAGCCTAATATAAGCCATGCAAAATTGAAAAAAGTAAACTCAGGGATCATTTTACTCTCACTCCTTCAAAAATACACAATGAACTGAACGTGAACGGGTTCCAAGTTGAAATGGTGAACTATGAACGTGAATTTATTCATTTGAATCTGTGTGAATTGAACTTTGAGCGAGTTCTTGTGAGGTGTGAACTTGCACAACAGTGATTGTATCTTTTTGTTTGTAAAATTAAAAAAGGAGCAATAAACTCTAAGATTCTACGTTGTACTTTTTTGTGTGTGCTGTGTATAGTAGATACACTAAAAGCTTGCTGTATGAAAAGATAAAATCAGCGAGAACAGGTATAAGGTGATCTTGATGCTGATGAACAGTTCTTCACCTTGATTGCCCTAACATGTAGATTAGTCACATTTACATAAACAAATATAGAAATGTATAGTTAAAAATGGAGCTTAAAAGTTATGAAATATATTTAAAAAATTAGTTCTGAACAAAAATAAGGGAGAAAGTCTAGATCAGGAAATCATTCATAAGCATTAAGTATATGAAGGACTGCCTAACCATCCATTCATCTATTTAGAAGCTCATTTCGTTGAATTTGTGGTCACAGGAAACTGGAGGCAAATCCTATGGCAGTACCATGAGGTGCAATGTGTGGCGACAAGTCTGGACAGGGTGCCAGTAAATCAGAGGACACAGAAGGCTCACGTTCACACAAGACCTGTTTAAAGTTGGCAGTTAACTTCACATGGACTTATCTGGGAACGGGGAAGAAAATAAGAGTGTCTGAGACAGGATTTGAACCCATCTTCCTGAGGCTTTGCAGCACTAAATCACTGCATCAACACATTTAATGCCTTACATTAACATCACTCAAACACCATTTATTTCCACGTACAGTATAATAATTGAGATGAAGCATTTTTTTTTTTTTACAAATAGTTTATCTATAAACACAGCTGTTTGTTCTCGTTTGACAGGACAGTGGACATATGCATGCCATCTTTATTAAAGTAGTGAAAGCAAGAGAGAAAACATGGAGATGAGCTGTCAGTGGAACGTAAACCCTGATTGACGCTATTGTATTTTCAGCACAGTGTGAGGGGGATGAAGAAGGGGGGGGAGTTAGTAAGAGAGAGCTGATGGCTGATGGCTGATCCAGAGCTTACAGCTGACAGATAAAGACAAAAACAACAAGCACAATATATAGCCCAGAGAGCCCAAGCTATTTATGTTTCTAATATGTTTTTCATTTTGTTTTTATGTCATTCAATGCCTTTCTATTCAACAGGCTCTCTCGTTACTACATTTACATTGTACACGTTTCCCTCTTTTAACATTATATTAGCAACCAAATACCTTATAATTGTGTATTCATTTTCCATATCAACTGAATGCCATTTGGACTTTGTTTACAAGGTCTACAGAAAGCTTTGTTAGATGGAGAATGAAAAGAAATCACACAGGTATGCTTAGTGGATAAAATGGCAAATACATGTACAACAATAAAAATTGTCAATAAAAAAATAAAAACAAAAAACATTCAATAATTTCCTCAATAATATTCATATCTGATAATCAACCCACAATGCAAAATGTATCTGTTTTATTGTGTTATCAGATTGCCTGATTTTCCTCTTTGGTTCTTTTCTTAATGGCGGATTGAGAAGAAATGTCAAAGTCAGGTATACTCCTGTTACCTAGAGCCCCTCACCTGTCTTACTGTCCTTATTGTACCCTTGATATTCAACCCTAGGGACCTCTGATGGCAGGCTGCCTGCTGACTGGGGCTCTGTTTACTTTCACCAGTAATTTACCACCAATAGAAGACTTTACACAAGTGCCCTTTCGTACACAATAATAATCAATCAAGCTCTTGGCTCACTAGTAATTAATCAAACACATTCATTTCAGCTTTCACTTAAAATGTATATTTATTTGCTTAATAATCAACAGCACCAAATAATTAATGCAAAGAATTATACAGCCTGGGTGGGTTCATGAAGCTTTTTTTTAGTCCCAGATGGCCCAGTTCTTTAATAACAGATTATATATCCTTAAGTGGAAATGAAAAGAAAGTTTCCTTCCAAAGAGAGAGGTCCTTTACCAAGTGTCCAGCAGTTAAGCAGCAGCCGACAGAAAGCTCTATTTCTGGTCCTGAGGCTCCGCTCAAAGTGCACATTTTTGTAACTGAGCTGCGCTCTTTACCTCAGAAAATCAACTGAACTAAACACTCAAAACACCAACTGAACTCAGAGAATTTATTTTTGAAAAAAGTTTAATAATAGGCAGTCACTCTCCTCTCCCTTCTTGCCCAAAGTGGGCATCTGACTTTCTTTCTGCTACCGGAGCAGCTAACATTTTTACAGTTTCTCAAAACAGAGGAAGTAGTACTAAGTCATTATCACACAAGCTCAAGATCAGTTCTAATTTGAATCAAAAGCTGTTTAAAGCTGCAAACACATTGGCTATTAAAGCACTGTAAGTTCCCACTTTGCTTTCTTACTGTGTAAAATACTCTAAATCCTGCTTAGTCTTTCACCTTTCCCAGAACACTCTGCACTTATGTTCAACTTGACAAGACTCTCGGGTTTTGGTCTCTTACCTGAAATCTCTCACCTAACAATGTTCAAGTGTCTCCATATAATATCCCTGCCTTTCTTATGATTCATGGGGAGTTTGTCTTACTTCACATTTCATTATGCTCATGTTTTGAAATTGTTATTAGCATTTTTTTTATTTTTTTATTTAGAATCACCACAGGAGTCACAATTTTGTAGTATTTTGTCACAGGCACTGCCATATTATTTACAAATGTCAGACACAGTGGCACATCATGTGACATGCGCAGTATATTGCAGCTTGTAACATCACAATCACACCAATGTAAAAAATAGCTTGCAAGCTTTAGTGTTTACTGTAAATTTTTGGATTCATTTCATTTCAGAGCAATCAAATATTTGTATCGGTTTTTGACATTAGAGCTCCTAATTTTATAATAATGGTTCTGACGTTTGGATCTGACTTGTGTTTTGGTTATTTTCATACTTTTCTTTTAATGAATCTGCTTGGCTGATTCACATTAAAGCTCTCCATTCCCCCACTCCCCAAGTTCTTTTATTTAGGACAATGACATTTGTTATCTTGGACCACAACATGTATTATTAAAGATAATGTCACGACTGAAAAATCACTGCTCATGTCACATTTAGCGACTGAGTGCCGACCTTCTAGCACAGCCCTGCTTGCCCCTTTTTCTGGCAGGCAATAATGTGCTGCCCCAACAAACTGATGCTGTACGAAGGGTTAACTGTTCCAGCAATATTCGGCAGCAGTCTGGGTTCTTTTGTCTCTTTTGTTGGCTCTGTTGTGGTATGTAAAACATGAAACGATAGACAGGCTAGCTTCTTTAGTGTTTGTGACGTCCAAAACACTTAATCTTCATTGCTGCATTAGATGCATTATACTTCCAGATGAGTATTCGTTGGTTGTCAGTTTTCATGCACTCACAGCTAATCCCTAAGACTAAAGACAAAGTCAAAGTTTGATTTTTATCAGAGTGAGTCGCAGGTTAATTGTAGTGAGGCAATGGGTATGTCACATTACACAATAGGATGCTGACTCCCTTCAACTCGCTAAAATTATGTAAATGAAATCTGACTGAAAAGAGTAACATAATATGACATAGCCTGAGCCAATCCTCTTTAAGTACAGTAGATTTGAAACAAAAGCTGGCTAACACACAGATAAACATGAAATAGAGTAAATGGAAACTCCAAGCAGAGTATGTTTTAAAAAATTGAAATAACTGGCTTCAAACATCTTTTGAAATACTGTATGTTTGAGTGTTTATTAATAGAGATATGCCAGGCTAATACTGTGGAACATTTAAAAAAAAAACATCATTTTAATTTGCTGTTTTTGTAGCTACATCTTATTTGTAGCAAATATACTATATAGGCAAATAATTATATTTTTCGGGGACTTACAATCTTTACTAATCTCTACTGTTCTCTGCTTTCTTTTCCAGTTCTTCTGATCAAAGCACCATGCAGTCACTTTTGATGCTGGAAAGAAATCATCAGATCCTCTTAGACAAAGCCTGGAGCCATTGTGGAATGACTTAAGAACATTTATGTTAAGTAGAAAGCCCAATGGGAGCTGAGCGGTCATTTGGCCTCGGAACCCCTGCAGATTTTGTTTTTCTATCTCCAGCTTAACTTTTTTTTTCCTGTTCTCCTGGTCATCTGACATTATCACTGGAATTATCTTTAGAGACTTACATCATGATATTGTATATAAGGATGCTACCTTTCTACTAATTATATAGAAATGTTTTATAAGATCGTATAGATTTATTTTTTCTCTGTTATTCTCACCTAATTCATTTGTGTTTTTCTTTTCTTGTAAGTTTCTCTATGACATCTTGTAAAGCAATTTGAGCTACATTGTTTGTATGAAAATGTGCTGTATAAATAAATGTTGTTATTTATGGCTAATGACAATATGAGTTTTCTATCAAGGATCATGCCTCATTCTCAGGTATGCTTTTTGATAAAGAAAGTTGCCTTTGTGATGTCTCATAACAAAATAAAATGATCATGCCTGCCAAGTGACATCACAGCCGTCTTGGTTCCAAGGAAACAATGTGCAATTTCTGGCCAGACAAATAGCAATATTTAATTAAAACAGTGCCAATGTGTTGAATCTGACACCTACACCCCATCCTTTGCTTAATGTGTTATTTTTGTAAATATTTTTCCTCATGAAAAATTGAGATTCTGTTTATTTGCTTATGCTTTTTCAAAAATAGCTCCTTATACTGGATTGTTTTGCAACATCATGGGCTATATTATCACTTTTTATCTTTACAACATCAGTTTTTTTTTATTAGTTGAGTTCAACTTAATTGATAAAAAAGAAAAGAGAGAAAACATTGCACATGATTCAAAAGTGCTGGGGCCATGTCATTTTCTAGTTTCAGCTTCAAACTCCTGTTCCTGTGCTGTTGGTATGTGGGACATAGGGAGTCATTTCCTACTCTTTGCAAGAAGAGTTAGGTGGGAAAGGTGAAAAAAGAAATAAAACAATGAAAAGATTTATTTAATCATTTTGATAAATTTCTGTTGTTCTTTCTGAAAAAAATAAATAATAATAATTACTTACGTAATTAAACACTTAAACACTGAAGCCAAAGTACTGTGAAAAAGTACACCGTTTTTAATTCTACTAGTGAAACACATGGCCCTATACTGGGCCATATACTGGAAATAAAAACCTATTTAAAGATTGGGAGCTGTTTGATGCTTCTTATGTTTTTTTCTTTTTTTATATATTTTTATTGATTTTAATTAGAAACAGATAAAATTCCATACAGTCAAGTCAAAGTTAACAGCAAAGAGTAAGAGAGAGACGCCAGCAACCGAAGCTACTCTATCAAAGGAGCAAGAAAGGAAGAGTATCCTTCTCCCTGAAATGGAAGCTTATTCTAAAATGTTATTGATCAGATCCTGCCATATTTTAAAAAGTTTTGAGCGGATCCTGTAAGTGAGTATTTGATTTTTTCCAATTTCAAGCATTACAGAACATCAGTTACCCACTGACTTAAAAGTGGTGGGTGGGGATTCTTCCAGTTGAGCAAGATAAGTCTACAAACATACTAGTAGTGAGGTAAAGGAATTCCAGTTTGTTTGTCCTTCTCCACTTTAAGTCCATCTGGGAGTCCACCAAACACAGCTGCTAGTGGGTTAGGAGGGATTGGGACACCAAGGCTGACTGATAGACATGCAAAGATTTTTGCCTAAAATGTTATTTGGTGCACACCGAGAACATGAGGCCCAGTGATGCTCGAGCTCAACTGCAACGTTGATGGGTTGGATCTTGCCCTGTAAACATTTTGGACAATTTTAAATGAGACAGATGTGCTTGATAAAAGATTTTAAGTTGAATGACTGAGATGCCTTTGCACATATGGAGCTTGAGTGTATTCTGTGCATGGCTGCCTTCCACTGCTTTTCTGAAGTATTGAGTGACGGACTCTTTCCACAATGTACTCTCGGGTGTTTGAAAAGAAGAGACTTTAAAATATTTTTATAAATTGTAGAGGTGCTATCTGAGTCTTCAGTAATTTTTCTGGAATAGAACAAGGTGGAAGGTGAGGAAAATTGGGCAGGTTCTGTTTAGCAGAGTTTCTAGGTAGGAAGTAGTGGAGGAATGTGTTGAGAAGTTGTATTTGAAGTGTAATTGTTCGTAGGATTCAAAAATATTATCTACATATGTACGTGTCTCTAAATGTTTTAATCCTGGACATTTTCTAGACATTAAATAATGTATGTGTTAGAGAGGGTGGAAAAAGAGGTGCAAAGGATAAAAGCATTTCTGTCTTAAAGTGCTTCCTACATTAGTTCCATATTATGAGATAATGAAGGGTAATTAGATTTTTAGTGTAATGATGGTCGTTTATATTCCCTGCTCTCTACAAGCGTGAATACAAAGAAGCACTGAAAGATTTTATTTCTATTGCAGACCAAGCTCGTGGGTATTCATCAATTTGTGTTGATGTCCAGGTCTTTATAGCTTATGTGTTTTCAATAGTTACTTCTCTTACTTCCTTTCTATTTCTTTTATAATTTGTTTCAGTACTTCTGCTGAGTCCTATACAGCAAGCTGAACTGGACTTACATGTGACCATATACAGCAAGCTGTATTTTTCCATTTTCATGACACATTTCTTTTGTTTTCATCATTAAAAATGACAGCCTTGCAGTAATCATATAGATGACCTCACTTTCCTAAGTAGTGCTCTTTAAATAAACAGTGATCTAAGGATATAAAAGCAATGCTTGTATATGATCGGAAGTTTTGAGTATTTGACAATCTTCTCATTTTTACATTCTGTATCCTGGACTTAGTCTTACATGCCTATGAACCATCGTGATTGTCCGCTTCTCAATCTTCTTCCAATTATAGTACGCTACCGTGGCTGTTCGTTTGTCTCTCCAGGATTTTAAATAACCTGTAGCTTGCAAATCGTTTTACCTATTGACTTGAAATTTGGTACACATATATTATGTGACGTCTACTATCCGCTTTCGGGGTGATGATTTTTATTACTCTTTTTATTTTTATTTTATTTTATTTTAGAATCAACTCTCGGCAGTGCGCAGCAGGGCGGCCATGCGGCGCATGCGTATGGGCGCCATTCTCATTCTCTACCACCTTCGCCAATCATTCTTGAGGCAGATTGAAGACTTAAGTGCCAGCTTAAGTGAAAAATTAAAGAAAACATACTAAGTAATTGCAACACAAAAACTAACTTAATCAGTTTTAACGCGAAAAGATGCCGACGAAAGAAGAGAAGCAGCAGGCCGCTAGGGTGGAGAAAAGAAGAGCTGCTCAGGAAGCAGCAAACACATCAACCTCTGAGCAAACGAATGCTAAACAGAGACAGAGAAAGAGGAGGAAAACTAAGAATGCTCAAGTCAAGTGGATTCACTGCACGTTATCGCGCAGTACGCCGTTACTGGTTTGTCTATATTCAGGATTACTTGTTGCTTGGCGATGTGTTTCAGTGTGTTGTCTTCTTATTGGTTCTTGTTCTTTGTCACTTAAGCCCCCTCTGCAATTTCCTTGATGCTCAGCAGATGTTGTGTCTCTTTTTCTTCTTCCTGTCATAGTGATTAGCACTTTGTTTTTTGATCACTTTGCAATAAACACACAATTAAAAGTCACTTTGCAGTACTTTATGTACAGTTAACAAAATTCGATGTTCCATGATCAATAAAAAAATATAATAAATTCAAAAATAGGTCATTTTTTTAAGTGTGTTGGTTTAAAAAGATAAAGTAAGGAGCTTTTTGAGATGGGGAGAGGGTTGTGTGACACAACAAAAGGCCTAATACGAAGAACAGTAAACTTTTTGGAAGTTTGTTAATACTTGTAAGAATTCACACTTGATTATACATTCTGAACACATATTTGACAATTTTCTAGATTGTCAGCATGTTTTTCTTCTTCTTTCTAATTCTTGCATCGGGTATCCCACACTTGACAGGATATTATGGTATTCTTCTTCACATTGGCCTCTGCAGGTTGCTTGACGCTCATCAGATGATGCTGCTATTCTTTTCTTTCCACCATGTCACTTGATTTTGCAATCACTTGGCTGTAATAAATCCACAACCACAAGTCACAGTTGCTACTTAAACTTTTTAAAATTTCCAGAACATATCAGGTCATAAATGTTTGATTAAAATCAAGATCAAGGTTGTAGCCCCAGTAATTTGCAAGTATGGGTAGATGCGTAGGCCTTAGCATTTTATATTATACAGATGATTTTCAACAATCCACTAGTCACCATCAAGTCTTGAAACTAGACAAATCTAACATTCAGCTACAAAAAACAATAAAATAATGAATTTGTGAAAATGTAAGCACATCCTTTCTACTTCCACGTCATTTAGGAAAGTAAAGTGTTGCACATCCAGTACATTTGACAGTCCAAAAGTGCTATTACATCTAGGTAAAGTAGAATGTTTGCACGTTCAGTGTAAAGTATTCTGGGTGATCTCAGAGAAGAAATTGTTACTGGTCATCAGTCTTGAAAAGGTTAGAAGACAATTTCTCAACAATTGGAAGTCTACTAGTTTAGAAGAAATCAGCATTACTGTTGGTTCAGCAGGAGGACCAGAGAATTGTGTTGTCATGCCATGCTAGGTAAGGAGCTCTCAGCAGAGGCATTACTGGCTTCGTAGCCATAGCGTACACTGCATATTCAATTCAAATGTCATTAGCTGTAAACAATCAAAAATCCTTTCTCACTAAAGTCCATAATAAAACAGACAAGGTGATATTTGGTAGTACAAAGGATAATGCCCACCCAAAACAGTCGCCTGCAAACCCAATGCCCTCCTTAAGAAACAAAAGGCAAACTCATTTTCTCAGACATTATTGACATTTTGATTAGGTACATTCATGTTATTTGAACTTACAGATGACCTCTACTGTAGTTGCGTCTAGCTGTAGACTGGCAATAAGGTTATAAAATATGCACTGTTTATTTGTTTTGATGCCACGACTGGTCATAGATTCTCAGGCAGTTTGTACTATGCACAGTAGACTGGGGCTGTGATGTATAATACGTGTCATAATTCTGAGAGCAATGTTCTCTGTCAGTCATAAAATTTCAGCAATGTCAGTTGTAAAGACGAAGAGTCTGACCCCAGATCCACTGAAATGTAATGAAGGCTTTATTGATTCTCAGTTTTTCAGTTAAATCTTATATCACAGCTTAATTTATAAAACATAGCATATATTGTGAACAAACATTATCATTTAAAATATACTTGTTAAACCAAGCCAAAACATCTTCATGTATGGCAGGCATCAATATATCTGTAAGCTTACAATAATAAAAGTTGACATAAAGATATAGGCAATAGTGTTTTACCTTCATTATATAATTTGTATGTTAGTTCCATGGCAGAATTTGAAACATTGATAGCCAGTGTTACTGATTACAGCATGAAAAGAGTCATTTCCAGCACAAAGTAAACAACATCTGCGCTGGAAAAAGGCAAGCTTCAAACACTTCATTGATGTCAGTGTATTAGAATCCATTTTAGGCCCAGGCATTAATGCACTTGCTGTACAAAGAAATATGTCTCAGTAGAGCACTATATTTGCATATAGACACAACTCATATATGTGGAAAATATAACAATGCCTGAAACCTGGACAGCTAATGGACAAAAAAAAAAAAAAAAAAAGAAAGAAATGCTAGAGCACATCAATGTCACCGATAGTGGGGCCATAAGTCTTACATTTGATATTTAAATTGCAGGACTTTCAGATGGATAAAATTAAACAGCATACAATTTTCCCATCAAACAAAAACAGTAGGATTTTTAAGATGCGGTAGGTCATTGTGTGTTTAGAATGAATTATTTTGTAAGAAAAAACACATTATATTAATAATTTTAAAAAAAAATTACATTTTTTGAAATTTTGAAATTAAAATCTATTAAAGGAAAATTTAATAGAGATTATGTTTCAAAGCATGCACATAAGTGAAAGACCACGGACAGACTAAAAAAACGGAATTCTGAGTAGCACTCATCAAGACGATGCCAAATATTTAGTAAAGACAAAAATAGTAGAATACAATAGCCAATAAACAATAGAGTGGCCAAATCTGAAATGAAAAAAGTAAAAATGTCAAAGCACTGTAGCTCTACACCCCTTCTATACATGTTTCATTGAATCTCACTTCCTTAATTCAGTCGCCTGGCACCTTTAATTACATGATATATGGAATCATGTATTACTCGACTGTGATGAAAGGGCAGGGTATTGAAACTTAACATACAAAGGTCATTATAGGATGTAAGAACCTAAAAATCAGCACAAAAGAATGAGGAAAATGAAACATGTGGCTGCCTAAACATGACAGTGTTCCTGCGCCTCCTCAGTTTACTCTCGATAACGTGCAGTCAGTTTAAGGATCTCCGAGCTAACTGTTCAGAATGGTCAATACTGATCCTTGTGTTATACTTTCCGGGAATACAGAACTGCCCACCAGCTATAACACAAAAACCACTTTGATTTTCTGTCTGATTATGCTCAGTGAATGGCTGCTACAATGATTGAGCAAGAAGGATTAGAAGAGGGTTTCTGTATTATTGATGCACTTTTCCTTTAATCTTTTGTCAATCCAACACTCTCAATAGATATTTATTAAGATAGGATCACCACAATGTAAACATCTTCTATAAAGACAATGATTTAATTGTAGTATTCTTTAGGTTCACCTTTTTTGCAGGCTAGTTTTCACTGTAATACAAAACACAAGATCAAAGCAAATAAGGGAAACACCACGGCCATTTGTACTTTGGCATCGTCTTGATGAGTGCTACTCAGAATTCCGTTTTCTTAGTCTGTCCGTGGTCTTTCACTTATGTGCATGCTTTGAAACATAATCTCACTGTTTAGATTCCTGACCTTCTGCATGAGTATGGACCTAGTTTTCTTTCAAACATGTTTTTTCTCACTAATGTTTGCCTGATTTCATTTTAAAGCAGAAAAGGTTTCAAACTTAAATAGCTGCTGCTCTGACACTTTAATAAGAGAAATATATCTTAGGTGTATAAATGTCCTTCATTTACATCGGCAAAGTGCTGAGTGCCAAAAAGGCAGTGAAGATAGCCAGCAATGATGTGATAGTGGCAACATTCACAAGACATGGTGTGTGGGATAACAAAGTAAAGTTTGGTGAGTGAATCAATGAAAGGATGTCACGTTTATGGCTGCAAAACCAAACATGTGTTTAGAAGATTGAAAAGACGATATGTACACTAATTATTGCCAACTGACACTTGTGCTCACTCAGCAGCGAGCAGTTGTGGCCTGCTGGATGAAAAAGTTTTGAACATTTTTAAATTAATGGAGCAAGGGTGAGATTTCAATTCTTATTGGAAATGAAAATCCATTAGCTTGAATCACACAGAACTGTCAACACTCCAATACTCAAAATGTATGATAACTCTCTCACTCGTATGGAGTTTTCCTTCCCATTCATATTTAAAGCCATCTTTCTGAGATAGTATTTCATTTTATACACCTGGATTGTCCTGTGTGATTATCTGATAAGTGGAACACACCTAGTTTTCAACCATTGTAAAGTTGGGGACCCCTGCCAGAGTGTCAAGGCACTTTACTTTCTTTCCTACTTTATTGAGCAAACCATTTTAAACCAAGACACACCTACAATATCCAGGGATTCCAGCATTCATTATCACATCTCATCCACCCCTCTACCCTTTTCTTTTCAACCAAAGCAGGCACAGAAATGGCCCAAACACCGTAAGATACTTTCTGTGCTGTATCCTATTTTGAAGAAGTTGTCCATTGAGTTTAGGATTTATTCAAGTTTCTTTCACCTCTCAGATGAGAACATCATTTCCTCATATTGCTTAGGAACGCTTGGGACTCATCAACTAGTTGGCCAGAACCTCTTAGAGGCTGCCCAGAAATTATTCTTCTTGGTCTTACCAAATGACTCTCATACAAAGATTTTCTCTTTAGCCACAGTTGCAGCTTCCATATTCTTGTTTAGTAGGTATCTCCCCATCAAGTCTGGAGAAGCTTCCGCTAACACCACATGGAGGGCCTCTTTCTTTAACCGGATATCTTTCCTCACTATTGACATGAAAAGTACTGGCAACATTTTTGTTGCAGCTCCTTGTTATAGCTTCTACTGCTGAGGTATTGAAAGGATCCATTCAAAAGACGTGTCTACCATACATTCCCAAGACACCATAACTACCTGTTCAGGCTGTTCAGTGTCTAAGTGTCAAAGTAGATGACTTTATTGCCACATTATTCATTGAGTTTTGTCCGAAGGTACTCTGCAACTGTCATGACCATCAGGCACCTAAAATTAAATTTTATGCTGGCACAAAAATGTGTTGCTGATTTATATGAATTTAAAAATCAAGTAAGCTATGTGTTTCCAGAAAACCAAAAAGGCTGTAACACCTGTCTGAAAAGCAACCTAAACAGAAGCTCAATGTAGGCCTTAAAAGAACTCGCTTCGCTCCCTGACTCCACATGGTCACCTGCCTATGGAAGTATTCACCTAAAGGTAATTGTAAAAACAGACTGCTGTGATCCCTCCTCGATCGCGGGGGTTGCGTTCCAGAACCCCCCACGAAAGGTGAAAATCAGCAAAGTAAAAACCTTATGTTCATATGGTTATTTTTATATATTTTAAGCCCTTATAAACTCTCCCACACTCTTAGAAACATTTCCCGCACAGTTATACAGCATAAACCCTTTGTATTCTCTTAGATATTAGGTAAGATTCATTGAAATTATGTATGTAAACACACTGTTTATATACAGTAAAACCTAAATATTATTTTAAAGATATTGAGCGTCTCCAATATCACATATGTTACAGCCATTACGATAGACAGGCCACCAGCAATAAATACGTACAATGCAAGAAAAATAGTATACAGTAAATGTGTGTACAGTGACACTAAATGTACGTACATGTACTAAGTACTGTACGTAGAAAATTAATTATGGTTACTCACCAACAATGACACGACAACTTGTCCGATAACGATGAGTTTAATTTTACTGCACAACATAGGAGCGTTACAGCTCTTCTAAAGGAGCCTCTTCAAGCGATTGTGTAGCACCACCGTTCTTCTTCTGGCAGTCTTCATTCCAAATCCCTAAAGCTGATTCCATTTGGTCTACCACCTTATTACATCCACTTACAACTCATTTTGCGCCCTGGTTAAAGGACACTGCGGCCATTAGATCTTATAGTAGCAGGAGCAGATTGTTTTGGAGCCATAACGAAAGGCTTGACTACGCACAAAGATAAACACAAAAGAGCACAAAAGTTAACTCTTTACACAGCGAAACATGTTGATGCTGAACAAGCAAGACGAGACTTCCTGGTTAATGCAGCGGAATTGAATTCGGTGCTCCATCGCTGAGCCAATCAGCACACAGGAACTTACAGTGGTGTGAAAAACTATTTGCCCCCTTCCTGATGTCTTATTCTTTTGCATGTTTGTCACACAAAATGTTTCTGATCATCAAACACATGTAACCATTAGTCAAATATAACACAAGTAAACACAAAATGCAGTTTTTAAATGATGGTTTTTATTATTTAGGGAGAAAAAAAATCCAAACCTACATGGCCCTGTGTGAAAAAGTAATTGCCCCCTTGTTAAAAAATAACCTAACTGTGGTGTATCACACCTGAGTTCAATTTCCGTAGCCACCCCCAGGCCTGATTACTGCCACACCTGTTTCAATCAAGAAATCACTTAAATAGGAGCTGCCTGACACAGAGAAGTAGACCAAAAGCACCTCAAAAGCTAGACATCATGCCAAGATCCAAAGAAATTCAGGAACAAATGAGAACAGAAGTAATTGAGATCTATCAGTCTGGTAAAGGTTATAAAGCCATTTCTAAAGCTTTGGGACTCCAGCGAACCACAGTGAGAGCCATTATCCACAAATGGCAAAAACATGGAACAGTGGTGAACCTTCCCAGGAGTGGCCGGCCGACCAAAATTACCCCAAGAGCGCAGAGACGACTCATCCGAGAGGTCACAAAAGACCCCAGGACAACGTCTAAAGAACTGCAGGCCTCACTTGCCTCAATTAAGGTCAGTGTTCACGACTCCACCATAAGAAAGAGACTGGGCAAAAACGGCCTGCATGGCAGATTTCCAAGACGCAAACCACTGTTAAGCAAAAAGAACATTAGGGCTCGTCTCAATTTTGCTAAGAAACATCTCAATGATTGCCAAGACTTTTGGGAAAATACCTTGTGGACTGATGAGACAAAAGTTGAACTTTTTGGAAGGCAAATGTCCCGTTACATCTGGCGTAAAAGGAACACAGCATTTCAGAAAAAGAACATCATACCAACAGTAAAATATGGTGGTGGTAGTGTGATGGTCTGGGGTTGTTTTGCTGCTTCAGGACCTGGAAGGCTTGCTGTGATAGATGGAACCATGAATTCTACTGTCTACCAAAAAATCCTGAAGGAGAATGTCCGGCCATCTGTTCGTCAACTCAAGCTGAAGCGATCTTGGGTGCTGCAACAGGACAATGACCCAAAACACACCAGCAAATCCACCTCTGAATGGCTGAAGAAAAACAAAATGAAGACTTTGGAGTGGCCTAGTCAAAGTCCTGACCTGAATCCAATTGAGATGCTATGGCATGACCTTAAAAAGGCGGTTCATGCTAGAAAACCCTCAAATAAAGCTGAATTACAACAATTCTGCAAAGATGAGTGGGCCAAAATTCCTCCAGAGCGCTGTAAAAGACTCATTGCAAGTTATCGCAAACGCTTGATTGCAGTTATTGCTGCTAAGGGTGGCCCAACCAGTTATTAGGTTCAGGGGGCAATTACTTTTTCACACAGGGCCATGTAGGTTTGGATTTTTTTTCTCCCTAAATAATAAAAACCATCATTTAAAAACTGCATTTTGTGTTTACTTGTGTTATATTTGACTAATGGTTAAATGTGTTTGATGATCAGAAACATTTTGTGTGACAAACATGCAAAAGAATAAGAAATCAGGAAGGGGGCAAATAGTTTTTCACACCACTGTAACTGTGTGCTCTGATTGGGTAGCTTCTCAGCCATCCGCCAATAGCGTCCCTTGTATGAAATCAACTGGGCAAACCAACTGAGGAAGCATGTACCAGAAGTAAAAAGACCCATTGTTCGCAGAAACCCATGAAAAATCAACGTTATATATTTAGATATGCTTACATAAAAAATCTGTGATAGAGTGAAGCTGCGAAAGTTGAAGCGCGATATAGCGAGGGATCACTGTAAAACAAAAATGAAACACAACAACAAAAATGCTTAAAATACAAAGACAAACCATCAAAAGCAAATAACAAAAGAATGTCAAAATGACATAGTCTAGCAATTCCAAAAATTCTCAGAAAGGCATCCGAAAATGCTATGCTTCTAGGCCTGCTTTCATTTGGGCGAGGAGTGTCATATGCTGACTCATGTGGTCACACTCATTGTCCTACAGTCGGAGATCAGCAATCAGCAAAGCAACATGAAGACATCAAATCTAATGAAAAAACAAAATAGTGCAAACACACTGACATACCTGACAGTGTGACCAGATAACAAGCAAGTTTTATGAGCAAATGTTTTCAGATATGGAAAATCTATAATTGTTTTCACTCAGGATATACTTGCTCTAATATAAGTGTAACAGAAGAAAAAATGAAGTAATCTAGTGTTTCATTTTTGAGGCTTATCTACAGGTATCTGGTCAGAGCCCCAATAGTAGAACCTGTTCTGAAAGCAAAAGGCACAAGGAGGCATCCCTACCTGGGACACTAGTCCATTGCATTGCACTCTTACACACTTGGCCTCGATTTTTAACCCTGGACCAACTTGAACTAAGACCTTTCAGTAAGTGTTTAGATAGTGTGAAGAAATCCAAACAAGACACATCTCCACCATAAGAGAAGATGTAGGAAAAAAGGTCAGATTGTTCAGATGAAATAATCCTTCCCTTCTTTCTGTGCTGTAGGTTTCGTTTTAAATATGTAGTAGTTCATTATTGGAAGGGTAAAATAATTTTTTTTATTTCTTTATATTGTGATTTTCTTGAGTATATTTGCAAAAGGTAAAATATGTGAAGCAAGTGTATGCCTACAAAACAATAAAACAATATTATATTTATGGGCCAGAAGCAGAAACAGTTAAAAAAAAAAAAGTAAACAGCGGGTACCAAGTAAAAAGAATTGATGTTCAGGCAGTTTGCTCAGCATGTCCCAGTGTAAAATCCATATTAGCCACATCAATTATTTATTGTTTTTCTTTCATCATTTAAACCGTGTGCTATACCTGTGGCTCCCTCCTACCTTCACTGTCAGAAAATCTAACAGAGCGATCCCCTGACCAGCCCTGGGAGAGGCACAGTGGCTGTTTTTATTTCTCACAGTAAAGCCCAGCTTCCTCCAAATGTTACAAAACCATAACTAGTTAGTCTATTATGCTTCATACTACCTGTAATAATGATTTCACTATTAAATATACTGTCACTGGAGTTCACACCCTGGGTCCTCCCTGCGTTCTCCCCGTGTCTGCGTGGGTTTCCTTCAGTTTTACTCCAACTGTCCAAAGACATGCAAGTTAGGTGGATTGGCGATACTAAATTGTGTGTGTGTGTGTGTTCATCCTGCGATGGACTGGCGTCCTGTCCAGGGTTCTTTCCTGCCTTGTGCTCTGTGCTAACTGGGATAGACTCCAGCACTCCGTGTGGTTCATATCTAACTGAGGTAAACCATTGCTCATTAAGGAGGATAGCTTTAATAATAAAAGGAATAAATAATGACTCCTGAAAAATTCCTTGAAGCAAAATATTACCAATGAAAATCTAGGACCCAAATCAACTACCAAAATGCCTAGTAATATTAAAAAAAACAAAAAAGCAAACTGAAGGACTTGCTCCAATTTTAGTTCTACGGATAAACAGTTTAAATAAATGTATCTACTTCTGTGCATTTGATTAATGTAAACTGCAACCATAAATATAGTGATTTTATTCTTTTTAACAAAATGACTTCAGTATTTACACACAATATGTTAGCTCTTTAATTTGGCTCCAAGTCAACTTTTTATCAGTTTGCTTGGGAAAGAAAGCCATCCTGTTCCAATTCTGCCTTGAGGTGAGCAGATGCTCCCAATTATGCCTCATCACACCTTGTCACCCTTATGTGTAATTTAATTAACAGGTACAGGGTGACTTAATTAATTAACAAAACTGTCCACCAAATGGGCCAAGCCTAGATTATTTATGTATAAAATTAAACAGAATTACTGTTGACTTGTGCTGATAGCCATTGAATGTAGTGAATGAGTACTTTGTGTCATTTCTAAATCAACCATGTCTACGATTATTTTTAAAAATGGCTAGATCTAATGAGAACGCTACAGTCATATAATAGTTAGCAGCTGCTTTTGCCTCATCTCGTCAGAAGCCAGGGCTGAAATTCTGCCTGATGCACCGCAGTTACGTTTGGTGTGGGTTTTCTCCTGAGAAACTGCAGATATCCAAATGTTAGTGAGCGTCATAATTGTGTAGGCATTTATTCCCGTTACTGACTGGTCCTACACTCCATGATGTTTTAATGGAAACAAACTGGTTCAGAAAACTTCAACTGATTATGTTTCACTTTGCATGTTGGGCTTGGTTAAATCTCGTTTAAATTTTTGGATCACTTGTAATTATGCATAATTATTAGTGATAATTTGTGGTCCTACTAGAAATCAGAGAATAATAACTCAGTAAAGTGAATTGCTCCAGCCCTGATGGAGAGTCTTGTTATCAATCATGAATAATATACTGTAACTTTACAGAAAAGTTCAATGTACACTTGAGCTGCTCATGCCTGTTGCTATTCCTGTTCCACACTGGCTTGAAAATCCCACTAACTTCTTTAGAAATTGTCAGATCATCCATGGGCTCAGATACGTTTCTATATGGAGCTGTCCTTTTATCACGTTTTCACGTTATGTTCAGACTAGCCTTACTAAACGTGATTCCAGTGTCGTCTTCTTCGAGATTTTGCCACTGTCATCAATGTGTTATGAACACTTGGAAAGGAGGAGATGTTCAGAAATGTGCACTGATTTGTTGTAATTAACTAGATTAACTTGATTACATCTCGCTTGAAGAAGGGGCCCAAGTTACCTTGAAAACTTGCATATTGTAATCTTTCTAGTTAGCCAATACAAGGTAAAATTTTGCTTGACTTATCACTACATTCATAATGGCTAACACGGTACAAAACCCTAGTACTATAATTAGGAAATGCTAGACATTGTCTGCAAGGTAAGGCAAATGTGTAGTCTGACAACAGGAGAGGTGTTCCAATACTAGAGAAAAGAAGCACAAGTGAACAAAGCAACACTGTAAGGTTACATGCAAGACTTCCAAATACTACCTTAGACTTTTCCCTAACTAACACTACTGCAAAGGTTGTTTTTAAAAAAGGTTCAAAACTCGGATTTCAGCTGCTGCATGTTTCCATCATAAAGCGAAGCCACTTGATGTTGGCACACATTGCAAAGATGCCCATTCACATGGCAGTAACAGATGTTGACTCTACAAATAACACGACTGTATCCAGGTGCAAACGTCAAACAATGATGGAGAAGATGGTAAAATGCTGTTATGGTAATGCCAGTATCATACTGTAGCCTTAGAATGAATAAACAGAAATAAATACATATTTTAAAAAATTCCAAAAATTAAATGAAGAGAGTCCAGGGAAGCTACATGACAGATTCATGACTTGAAGGCACATCCTGTCAGTTAGGCCACTGAACAAAATCACAGCCCTGTTTTATGAGTTTAATGAAGGGTGAAAGGTATAAATAGTTTTGGCTACATTAGCTTGTGCATCCAGATTTTCAACTTTTTTTTGGTTCTTTATTTTGGTTTTGAAATATGAATAATTCATTTGTACTTACTTTTGTATGTGCAATATGACTTTGAGCTTGTTTGTTAACTGTAATGCTAGCTGTGCCACCCATCTAATTGAAATCTAAGTAATCAACACAGGCCTCAGCGTGAACATTTGCAATGCACACATCATCGTTACATGCGATTTGGTATGGGATACATAAAAGCAGTGTTAATGTTTCTGATGAGCCATCTATTGGAATGACAATTACAATGCATTTCATTACTAAACATGCTTGTGATGCACCATACTTTGGAGACATAGCAGCCAGAAAAACACACAGACAGACATTCAGACACTTATCCTTTAATTAAGATGGATCATATTTTGCAATACCACAACAACAACTGTATTTAAACTCATTGTTTAAGATTATGGATATTCTCTCAAGCATTTTTTGCAAATTGCTTTTTCAGGATTTTGACTTTTTGTTTGCGATTTAGCCTTGATGCTAATTGTTTGATTCTATGGTAATTATCACTCCTCTCGGGACTACCCAAAAAAGACATAAATCGTTTGCAACAAGTGCAGAATGCAGCTGCTTGAATCCTAACTAGGAAAAGAAAATCTGAACACATTTCTCCAGTTTTGAAGTCACTACACTGGTTACCTGTGTCATTCAGATTTGACTTTAAAATACTGCTTATGGTTTATAAAGCCTTAAATAATCTCACTCCATCTTATATATCGGAATGTCTGATACCTTATATTCCAAATCATAACCTTAGATCCTCAAATGAGTGTCTCCTTAGAATTCCAAGAGCAAAACTTAAAAGAAGTGGTGAGGCAGGTGACCTTCTGCTGCTATGCACCTAAAATCTGGAATAGCCTGCCAATAGGAATTCGCCAGGCTAATACAGTGGAGCACTTTAAAATACTGCTGAAAACACATTACTTTAACATGGCCTTCTCATAACTTCACTTTAACTTAATCCTGATACTCTGTATGTTCAATTCATCATAATAACTATTCATGGTGGCTCTAAAATCCATACTGACCCCTACTCTCTCTTCTGTTTCTTTTCCAGTTTCTTTGTGGTGGCGGCCTGCACCACCACCACCTACTCAAAGCATCATGATGTTCCAACATTGATGGACTGAAAGCCAGAAGTCTATGTGACCATCATCATCAAGTCTTTCTGTGAGAACCCTAAATACAAAGAGGACTGTTTCATTTATGTTAGGTAGAATGCCCAGAGGGGACTGGGTGGTCTCATGGTCTGGTACCCCTGCAGATTTTATTTTCTGTCCAGCCGGCTGGAGTTTTTTTTGTTTTTTCTGTCCTCCCTGGCCATCGGACCTTACTCTTATTCTATGTTAATTAATGTTGACTTATTTTATTTTCTTACTGTGTCTTTTATTTTTCTATTCTTCATTATGTAAAGCACTTTGAGCTACATTTTTTGTATAAAAATGTGCTATATAAATAAATGTTGTTGTTGTTGTTTGTTTGTTTTCAGCTTCAAGTTTAGTTTTCTGTTTCTTTTTCCAAAGTTCATCTTGTGATAATACACTTTAAAATCTTAGTTGTCATCTATGAATATATGTCATGCTTGTTCCAAGATTTTGTGGATTTTTGTTTTGTTTTAGGTCATTATTGGTTTTCTATTATTTTTACATTGTGCATTTTGCAGTGGTGTTTAACTCATGTATATGCTGCCATATTGCATTTTTCACTGCCACATAAGAGAACACACATGTACCTTCATGATATTATAGGCATCATTATGCTTTGCTGCCTTTCAAACTTCAACTTTATTGTCATATGTACTCACTACAATGAAAATCTTATTCTGCGAGTCCACTAGCAATAAACAAGAATACACAACAATAAACAAAAACACCCAATGTGCACACGAAATGCAAAAAAAACAAGAGAAGTAAGAGTGCACATGCAAATAAATAAATGATTCATTGTAAGCTCTGCGGCGATGTGGTCTCAAAAAGGCCTTCCATGACCCAGGCACGAGTTAGCCTGCAGTGCCGAGAGGAGGAACAGTGGATGGGTTTTATTTACAAGCTGCTATGCTCTTAAACGATTCCCTGATGTCAGCAGTATGAAGGTCATGTCATGTGGGTGGGTTGTGCCCTTAATAATGTTATGGGCTCGCCTGAGAACTCTGGTGTTATGGATTGAATCAAGATGGCCCCCATCGTGGCTGATGTCTCTGTGTACTCCTCCTGTAACCGTTTCTGTTTGTTGTTCTGTTTTAGTTTTGAAAAAAAGCAAAGAATGAAGATAATGTGTTTAGAGGCAAAATATTAATTTATTTAGTGGATAACAAATATGGCGATTTTTGTTAAGTTCCTGTGGCTTCACAAGTTTCAAAAAAGAGCCTGATTTTAGTTTTGTTCTTTAGATTATGGAGTGGAACACTTGGCTGGTTACGACTAACTGAAAAGGACCTTGGAGCTTTTGTGTTTGTTGTTGTAGTTTCTGAAAGGCAATTGTCCACTTTCTCTGGAGCTTCCTGTCTCACCTAACATTGTTCATCCTGTCCTTTAGCACTAGAATCCCTGAAGCCTACAAAAATCTCGTAATCCCAGGCCACCTTAAATTCTTTTGCACCTCTCCATCAGCGTCTTTTGTTTTGCAAATGTGTCGATCAGCACAAGCAGCCTGCTATCAAATCCTCCCCCCACCCTGACGGAGCTGAAGTCAGTCGCAAAATTCTCAGAGCTCAAGTCTGTTTATCTGGGTGTGAGTTGCCTGGAATTGTAGAGGGTAAATAATATATCGTTATTTGGAATACATACATTTCATGTGTATTCTGTGTGTACAACAATCTGTATAAATGTAGGAAGACAGGAAATGCAAGGCAAGAAATGTTGAACAAATAACTAAAACAGAAACTTTTTCCATGTTATATTAATATGTTGTATAGCAAAACTTTACACCGGCAGTTACAGTCTCAAAGCAAATGTATGTTTTTTATTATATTACAGTAATAATAACAGAAGGTCACTACTCAAAACGGAAAATACTGAGAAGACCCAGGATTGAACCCGCAACCTCTTTATTCAGAAGCAGCTGTTGTTACCAGCTGTGTTGCATACACCAGCCATGCAATTGGTATTTGGGCTTCGGTTTTTACATATTGGCAAACATGTAAATTGAATAATTTCTTTTTCTTCAGTTATATTTTGAAATAGAGGCGCACTTGTTTTGTTCTACCGTTTGTGAAAGTGTTTATTCAATATTTGGACTTCAGTCTTCACACATTATACATTTCACATCTGCATTTTGTGATTATTATAACATGAAAAAAAATTCTGTTTTAGTTATGTGTTTGACATTTCTTGCCTAACATTTCCTGTCATCCTACATTTACACAGATCATTGTAGACACAGAACACACATGAAATGCATGGATTCCAAATAACGATATACTGTATTATTTACCCCCTACAACTCCAGGCACCTAACACCCAAACAAACAAGGCTTAAGCTGGAAGAACTTCAGCTGCGTTGGTGGTTGGGGGATGGGATAGCAGGCTGCTTGCTGCTTGTGCTGATCGACACATTTACAGCACAAAAGACGCTGATGAGGAGGTGCGAAGGAATTTAAGCTGGCCCAGAATTGCAACTTCTTTCGTAGGCTTCGGGATTCTAGTGTTAAGGACTAGACTGACCTGCTTGTATTTGCACGTGAATATATGATCAACCACGCACTCCAATCAACATAGGAGTGCTACGTGCACGATCACATGCACCTGCACCCTCCTGGAGCCTTCATGTTCTGGGACTCCCGTTAAACTAATAATTGTGCTTCACCACAGACCTACTTATCACAATACCCGCTTTGGCTGGTTGAACAACAGACTGCATTTTAAATCACCAGCAGTGGCTTAGTGACACCTGTCGGTACTCTGCCAGCCGAGAATTGCAGTCATCCAGACATTTCAGCTCTAGGATTATGACTGTACTTTTGAAGTATATATCATACTGTGTTTAATTTCTTTCTTAGCAATTGTTGACCATACATTGAGGGCTTTTTCTGATTAATGCCCTGATGTAAGGTTCTAAAGCCACCTTTTTAAATTTCCTCAGCTTTCTCACTTTTATAAAATATTACACCCAGCAGGATTTTACATATGCTCACCTTTAGTTTTATTCTTAGTTTTTGGTGTTTTTTGTTTTTAGTTCTTGCATCTACCATGCTATTCTAATGCATATTGTGTTCCAAATATAGTAACCTAGTAACTGATTCTGGAATCTATAATTGTGCAAACCTGATGATGCTTTCATGTGTTCTTTCCCACATTATGTGGCAGTACAACAAAAAAAATGCTGTTTTCACTGGATGTTTTAATTTTATTCTTTGAAGGCTTTTATTTCCATAACTTTGCACTCAGTTAATTCAGAGCTTTCACCAAACAGAGTAGCAGCACAAAGCATTGTGTGCATCTGTTATAGAACAGAAGAATATGCCACAAATCATACATACAAGGTTGCCATTTCTTTAGGTACCCATCCATCTTATCATTTCCTGAAGCTGCATAAGCAATAAGTACATAGCAGGACGCCAGGAGCTGTGAGGTATCAGCGTTAACAAATATGCCACCCACATTAAAAATAAATCAAACTTGTTTATTCTTTTTATTTTGCTTCTTATACTTTTATGTGTATGATGTAATTTTAATAAGTTAATTACGCATTCTCAGGTTCTGTGGCTTATACTCAAAGTAGTGTGCAACTTTCTATTTTCATACACTACATACACCACTAATGAAATGTTTCAATAATGTAATAACGTTTTCACATAGAAAGTGTTTTTTTGATTTACTTTGCCAAATTCATTCAAGATTATAAAGTTACGGAACCTATAAAAAGTATTAATCTTTTTGGATGTTTTCACATTTTATTGTAATACAACATTGAATTACAGTGGATTCATTTTGTTTTTTTGACACTATAAGTAAAAAAAAACTCTTTAATGTCTTAGTGTAAACACACCACTGCAAAGTAAACTAAATTAATTACAAATATAAAATACAAAATAATTAATTGCAAAAGTATTCACCAGAATTGACACATCCAAACCATCATTGGTGCAAACAACTGGTTTTAGAAGTCTCATAATTAGTTAAATGGAGAACACTTATTTATTGCAGTATAAATGGTACTGTATCTGGAAGGTGCAACTTGAAGTAAGTCAGTATAGTGGTCTAAAGTACCCAATGAAGGTAAAAAAGAACAATCTAAGCTGGGTGGGCACTGGGCATAGGCTGAATTCACGCACTATGAACGAGGGGGTGTCAAAAAGTCATTAATGATCATGAGGGCATGAATCTTCAAGGGTGACCTCCCTTCTGTTTCATTGATTTCAATTCTGGAGCAGACTGCATGGATCTAAAACAGGGACTCTAATTTTTGATGTTTCTTTCTGGGAGTCTGCCAAGGGGACAATGTATGCTTAAGCTGGCCCCAAGTACCACTCATGGGATTGGGACAAGAAAATATCCACATCACTGAATATCCCTAGGAATCCAGCTAAATCTATCATTATGGGGAAAGGAACGAATATGACAAAGGTGTATATCTACCTGTCCACAAAAACTGATTGACCAACCAAAAAATTTTGAGAAGGAGGTCACCAAGAGGTACAAGGCACAGTGGAGAATAATGGAGAGACTGTGCAGACAACAGCTTTATGAGAGAGTGGCAAAGAGAAAGCCACTGTCAAAAACACATATAGCATCTTGGCTAGAGTTTGCCAGAAGGCACATGGGAAAATCTGAAGTTAGAAGGAAGAAGGTTCAATAGTCAAAAGAGACCATGAATTAATTTTTTGGTAATCAGACTGAACACTATGTTTGGCGTAAGCCCAACATTGCACATTATCAAAAACACACCATCCCTACTGTGACAATGGTGGCGGCATCATCATTTTTTTTTTCATTTCCGGCGCCGCATCCGAGTGGCAGCCTTTTCCAGCAGCTCCGTATATGACTTTATCTTTTTACCTTTTTATCTCTATTTTTATCTATTTCACTGATCACTTCTACCACTTTCTTTTATGTGGAATTGCTCCCTGGACACTTTTTACTATTTTTACTACTTGACATGGATTTTTACACTCCGAGAATCGCCTATTCAAGTAGTCAGCTTAAAGCACTGAGAAGAAATGCACATGCCGGTGTGGTTGCTTATTTACCTGACGAGGTAAGAAGACGATATCGGGGCAGCCGAGCCGGCGCAAAGATAAAAGATAAGATTAAATCGAGACAACTTGAGAGAAAATGGCGTTATAAACCGTCGGTGCCTTCTGTGATCCTGGGAAATGTGAACTCACTACCAAATAAGATTGACGAACTGGCTGTGCTGGTGAAAACTGTCAGAACCTACAGAGAATGCAGCTTGCTGTGTTTTAGTGAAACGTGGCTAACAACTACCATCCCAGATGCTAACGTGGAGCTACCCGGGTTTAGCACAGTTAGAGCGGACAGAGACGCAAGTACCTGCGGGAAGAAGAAAGGAGGAGGACTCGCTCTCTATGTCAATACAAAGTGGTGCAACTCAGGACATGTAAACATTAAAATCTCCAATTGCTGCAGGGACATCGAACTGTTGGCCGTAAGTCTGCGTCCGTATTATTTGCCCAGAGAGTTTGGACACGTGATTGTTGTCATTGTTTACATCCCCCCTCAAGCGAATGCGGAGATAGCGAGTGACATCATCCATTCCGCAGTTGCTAAGTTACAAACGCAGCACCCTGAGGCACTTGTGCTAATCGCTGGAGACTTTAACCATGTAACGCTGGGCAAAACATTACCTGCCTTCTCCCAGTATGTGGATTGTAACACCCGGGGAAACAGGACTATCGACCTACTGTATGCAAACGTTAAAGACGCATACAGCGCCACCCCGCTGCCTGCGCTTGGGAAAGCAGATCATAACCTGGTTCTGCTACAGCCTCAATACAAACCAAGAGTGAGGGCGCTACCTACAACCACACGCTCATTCAGGAAGTGGTCCCCTGAGGCAGAGCAGGCTCTGAGAGACTGCTTTGGAACTACAGACTGGGATATATTCCTGGGGTCACATAGTGAGAACATTGAAGAGGCTGTTGAATGCACAACTGATTACATCAACTTCTGTATGGACATTGTAGTTCCAGTAAGAACAGTACGCTGCTATGCTAACAACAAGCCATGGGTTACAAGTGACATCAAGGGCCTTTTGAACCAGAAGAAAAGGGCTTTTAAAGGTGGTGATCAGCATGAGCTCAAGCGCGTGCAGAAGGAACTCCGAGTCCAACTCAGGGCGGCGAAAGAGCAGTACAGGAGAAAGCTGGAGCAGAAGTTGCAGAACAACAGCATGAAGGAAGTGTGGGATGGGATGAAGATTATCACTGGATGCAGCTCGAAGCGGGGTGCCGCCATCGAGACAGACGTGGAGAGAGCAAACCAAATGAACAACTTCTTTAATAGGTTTGATCACCCTAACCCACTATCACCTCGAAGTACTGCATCCTCCAACCATCCTTCTGCTGGTACCAGCATAGGTGAGACATCCCCACCCACAATTACAGCAGCCCATGTGAGCAGAGAGTTGAAAAGACTTCGTGCCAGCAAAGCAGCGGGTCCAGATGGTGTATCGCCACGACTGCTGAAGGCCTGTGCGTTGGAACTGGGGAGTCCTCTACAGCGCATCTTCAACCTGAGCCTGGAACAGGGGAGAGTCCCAAGGCTTTGGAAAACATCTTGTATCACCCCTGTCCCAAAGGTATCACGACCTAGTGAGCTGAATGACTTCCGGCCTGTTGCTCTGACGTCACATCTGATGAAGACCATGGAGCGGCTGCTGCTTCACCACCTGAGGCCACAGGTCCGCCACGCCCTCGACCCTCTGCAGTTCGCATACCAGGAGAAGGTGGGAGCGGAGGATGCCATCATCTATATGCTACACCGATCCCTCTCCCACCTGGACAGAGGCAGTGGTGCTGTAAGAATTATGTTTTTGGACTTCTCTAGCGCCTTCAACACCATCCAACCTCTGCTCCTTAGAGACAAGCTGACTGAGATGGGAGTAGACTCACACCTGGTGGCATGGATTGTGGACTATCTTACAGACAGACCTCAATATGTGCGTCTTGGGAACTGCAGGTCTGACATTGTGTTCAGCAATACAGGGGCACCGCAGGGGACTGTACTTTCTCCGGTCCTGTTCAATCTATATACATCAGACTTCCAATATGACTCAGAGTCCTGTCACGTGCAAAAGTTCGCTGATGACACTGCTATTGTGGGCTGCATCAGGAGTGGGCAGGAGGAGGAGTACAGGAAGCTAATCAAAGACTTTGTTAAATGGTGCGACTCAAACCACTTACATCTTAACACCAGCAAAACCAAGGAACTGGTGGTGGATTTTAGGAGGCCCAGGCCCCTCATGGACCCTGTGATCATCAGAGGTGACTGTGTGCAGAGGGTGCAGACCTATAAATACCTGGGAGTGCAGCTGGATGACAAATTGGACTGGACTGCCAATACTGATGCTCTATGTAAGAAAGGTCAGAGCAGACTATACTTTCTGAGAAGGTTGGCATCGTTCAACATCTGCAGTAAGATGCTGCAGATGCTCTACCAGACGGTTGTGGCGAGTGCCCTCTTCTACGCGGTGGTGTGCTGGGGTGGCAGCATAAAGATGAAAGACGCCTCACGCCTGGACAAACTGGTGAGGAAGGCAGGCTCTATTGTAGGAGTAAAGTTGGACAGTTTAACATCTGTGGCAGAGCAACGGGCACTAAGCAAACTCCTGTCAATCATGAATAATCCACTGCATCCACTGAACAGTGTCATCTCCAGGCAGAGGAGTAGCTTCAGTGACAGACTTTTGTCACTATCCTGCTCCACTGACAGACTGAGGAGATCGTTCCTCCCCCACACTATGCGACTCTTCAATTCCACCCGGGGGAGTAAATGCTAACTTTTTTCATTTTTATTACTATTTAATTTAATATTGTTTCTTTGTATCAGTATACTGCTGCTGGATTATGTGAATTTCCCCTTGGGATTAATAAAGTATCTATCTATCTATCTATCTATCTATCTATCATTCTGTGGGGTTGCTACTCTGCAGCAGGCCCTGGATGGCTTGTGTGGGTAAAATGAATGTAGCAAAATAATTGGAAATCCTGGCGGAAAACCTGAAGAAACTTGTCTTTGTTAAAATACAAATCTTCTCCCAAGGCACAACAGCTTGATCCATACAGCCAAAACTACACATGGAAAGGCTTAAAAACGACAAAGTTAATGTCCTGAATTGGCCGAGTCAGCGTGCAGATCTCTATCCAATTCAAAATTTTTGGCTGGACTTTTAAATGGATGATCACTCGCAATCTCCATGTAACTTGACCATGCAAGTAGTTTTGCATAGAAGAATAAGAGAGAAAATTGCAGTGTCCAGATGTGCAAAACTAACAGAGAGCTGTGGACACAGATACAAGGCTGTCATGGCTGCCAAAGCTGTATCTACTAAATACTGACTTGGGTGAAGGGGTGAAGAGTTGTGTAATCAATTATTTTGAGTGTCACAAAAGCCAATTTAAACCCAATGCGATTCAAGGCTGTATGCTAATAAAATTTTTAAAGCTTCCATGGGGTGAATACTTTTTTATTGGCACTGCACATCTTATTTAAGATCAAACGCAAAAAAACCTTAGCGTTTTTTTACAGTGCAGGCAGCTAAAAGGCATCAAACCCTTGAATTTTTAATGCTCCTTCATATTCTAAAAATCAGTGACTTCAAAAGCCATCATCAAGATTTTCATAAAGTACTACAATAAGGTAACGTGGTGGCGTCCTTTACGAAAAGCGTTATATAAAATCACGAAAACATCCAAGGCTGAGTGAATACTCTTTATAGGCATTGTATACGCCTGTTTCATTCTACGTTCTTTTCTATTGTGAATTTCAGGTTGAGTATCTAAAACGTTACTAAGAAGCACTGCAGTGTAAGGTGTCAAGTAGCATAAATAAGTCCTGCTTGGTTATTTGTGCTTAGTTATTTTAGCAAGTAGTAGAACATTTATGGAAGAAGTA
The DNA here is from genome assembly GCA_026402145.1 of Polypterus bichir lapradei. Classification (NCBI taxonomy): domain Eukaryota; kingdom Metazoa; phylum Chordata; class Cladistia; order Polypteriformes; family Polypteridae; genus Polypterus; species Polypterus bichir. Next base: position 142,209 of record JANRMT010062801.1, on the reverse strand, counting down.
CTGAAATATGATCCTAATAGTTTTTATCATTCCATAACGGTGTTGGATCAAAAGCAATTTCACGGCTTTCTTTTTTGTTTTTCTTGTCACGCACAATGAAAACCAGATGAATGCAACACCCCTACATTTTAAACATCCTATTAATGTAACAGATTTCAATAGAAATCGTTTAGCTTTGGATGCCATTTTAATTTTTACATTTATTCATCTTGTTGTGTTATGTATTTAAGACAACCGTGGTGTAGCAAAAGGCAGTAGGTTTATAAAACATTATCCATCATATTAGAAGTGATGAAAATGTGAATCCCCAAAAGTTTAACTGTCTGATAACCATGAAGGATGAAAAACATGCTGACTTAGTGACATTAAAATCTGTTCCATTGTAATTAACTCTGACGCGTCTGTCATTACAACTCAAGCACTGTCATATCATGTTAGCACTCTGTTTTCTATTGAACCTAGTGGAGTTGACTTTTCAGACAAAAATAATCTAGGAGAAGATGAGCCCTTTCTGCAAGAAAATTAGCACAAGCCAAAATATGAAGCCAAAAGGTTTAATCACTTCATAATTATGTTGATTTAAAACATGTGGTGACTCAGTCTATTGCCAAAATCGGGTCACGGAGTTCATGCTTCAGCTTTATCTTGTTGATTTTCTTATATTAAGAAGTTGGCAGCTCAATACATGGTCTTTATGTAAATGAAATGATGACTGCTACATTTTCTTGAGCACTTGACATAATTGTTGCCATGCAACGTGAAAGACACTTGCAACATCTGCATTATAGTGATTTTTTAATTAATAAGAATTACATTCCAAAGTAAAGCAGGGATTTTTGTTATAAATGGGAACACTGTCATCTAACAGCATTCTCTATTTGGGATTGTCCTAGATTAAGACAACTGAGAGGGAAAATATTAGAATGTTCAGCTACTGTTACTTCCTTTAACACTAGAATTACTAGAGCCTACGAGAAAACACGTAAATCCGGCCCACCTTAAATCCATTTGCACCTCTCCGTCAGCGTCTTTTGTCCTGTAAATGTACCGATTAAGACAAGCAACAAGCAGCCTGCTATTCCATCCCCTCACTATCGTAGAACGTGCACAAAGTTCTCCCAGCTCATGCCTTGTTTGATTATCTGGGAGTGAAGTGCTGGAGTTTTAGAGTGGAAATAATAGATCATTATTTGGAACACATGCATTTCAGGTGTGTTCCGTTTCTACAGTAATCTGTTAAAACACTAGATGGGTAACATTATATAATGATAAATTCACTATTACTTTCTAAACTCCATTACTTGAAAGTCGACATTTTGCTTAACCAGAAAAATTCTAACCCATCCTTTATACATCAACCAGAAAATGCTGTAGGATATTCTGTGGAAGTAGAAAAACAAATTTCCTTTTGGATGAAGGATGCAAAGCTTTTTCAGAATTATTTCTAAAATAAGTCTGCTTGGCCTAGGCCTCTGTTCTGTTTTTGTTTTAAAATATGCGAAGGACTGTTTTAGAAAAAGCTTTTTGTGCACATAGCTCTCCAAACTGTTTCTGGCTGGAGCTTTAAGGGTCCAAAAGAGGTGTACATGCTTGTCAAACCCTTACGGAGCAATGTTCCATTCTTTCAAAAATCAAAATGTGAAAACACCCCTTTAAGTTTCCAAGTTAGAAAATCCCATGTAAAATTAAATTTAGCAGAAATTTTGCAAGACTGTATGTGAAAGACAACTTAGCTGTTTCGCTTAAAACTACTTTTTATTCTGTTTTCTTAGACACTCTCAGTACCTGAAATATTTAAATATTTACATGGGGTGTCAGTCTATCCAGGTCTAGCCTTCGGGCTGTTATCCCCTACCCTAACGACTACCTTTTATTGTGTGATGCTCTATTATGCTGTATGTAACCAACATAACAAGATTCCGGTCACCAGTGGCCAGCTCCATGTTGGTCAAACATGCAGATAGAAATATCATTGCACCCTACTAGAGACTATAAATGAACTGATTTTCATTCAAAATGCATATTTTCTCCCAAAGCAAAACCTTAAACTTTTGAAAAAATCATATACCTGCAAATCACTACTAAGCGCGATTGAGGTAAGTCATGATGGAACAGAATGAAATGTGATTTTTTAGCACTGGTGAGGATATGGTAGAAGAGTATGACTTAAGACAGTGTTAGTAATGTTTACTGTTTCTTGGATGGTAGTCATTTCTACAAGTTTATTTTCTATGGCACTTACAACTTTAGGCTTTGATGCCAATACATCATTGTGATTTGTAGCAGTTTTAAATGAGCATTGAATAAATCATCTGTATAATATTATTGAATACCATCACTGGTGATGACTCCTGTAATATTACAGAGACTTGCAGTGAAATCTGTGAACCATAGCCCCCTTAGGAACCCCCCACTGGAGATGCTTCCCACAGCCACAGATTCTGTTATTCAACAAGCCTTCCAGTTTATTAATGTGTGATTAAACATCTATTTGTTAAATAACACTAAAACATGAAATTAAAAAAAAAAGGAATAGCATTCATGGTGGGGCCCACCAGGCTGGCACTGCCAGCTGAACCCGACACAAACACGCGTGGGACACAAGTTCACGGCACACAACTTTTATTTTCTTCTTCCCTTGTGGGAAATACCTTCCCCGTTCCCCACAAATATGACATAGTCCCGCACAAGCACAGCACAATACCATAATCTCTTCCTTTTCTTTATCTTTCTCCTCCTTCACTCCTTGGGTCAAGCTTCGTTGCTCCTCCTCCCAACTCTGGCTCCCTGAGTAGTGGCTGCTCCAGGTGCTTGATTACTTGTTTCCAGCAGCACTTCCGGGTGCAGCGTAAGAACTGCCCATAAGGGCTCAGCAGCCGTGTGGATCCCAACAGGGCTGCACCACACTCCAACTCCCATGAAGCCCTGCGGGAGTCCGAAGCACTGCTGCAAGCCAGGGGTTTGCCATCTAGTGTCCCAGGGGGCGTCCCGGCTGCACGCTACAATGGTCAAAACCCAATGAAGAGTTACAGAAATAATGGAATTCAATTACATATAGAAAATGAACAAATTCTCAACTAATGAGAGTATAGAAATTGATAGTTTTCAGACAGATAGTATTGATGATGGCATTTCAGAAAATGGGTCAACAATTAAAAAACACAAATATTTTCATTAACTTAACTCATTATACAATATACCCAGGCAACATCATGTACTTTGGCTAGTTATTTCTAAATGTATGTTTTTCAGACGGAATCCACAAGCAACATGGGCATTATTTTTCAGTTCAATTCAGATTAACTCATTTTTATAAAGAACGCTTCCACTTATGTTGTGAGCACATTATAAATTATTACAAGTAGTGTATAGTTATGATATGACACAAAATGACAGTTAACAAAACCTCAAATCATAATGTTGAAAAATGGCATGCAATATATTGTATATGCAACTACTATTATTTAAAAAAAAAACACAAAACTTTCTTAAAGTGTCTAAAAGTGTTTGTCCCTGTCATGGTTCAGCCACAATCTGGAACAGGAAAATGAGGATTACTGCTGTGACAGATTAGGGCTTTCTCACTCCCTTGTACCCTCAGACCACATGTCAGACACCAGATAAAAGTCCAAATACTTGATTTATTATTATAAATAAGTGCACAAAGCACACACCTCTCCACAATTCTCAATAAACAATAATCCAAAAATCACAATCCTCCTCTCCCAGACGCTTAGCCACCCTGCCTCCCAACTCAGCTCGTCTGTCTGGGATCTCCCACAGTCCTTTATACTCCTTGACCCAGAAGTGTTTGTCCCTCAGTCCATGTGACTTTCTATCACTTCCGGGTCAGGTAAAAACTTCTCTTTTTCTTCATCCCGGAAGCACGTCATTTCTTCTGTCCATGTGAGTGGGACGTACTTCCGGGGTGTAGGGAAAATAGTCCCTGGGCCTCCCTGCAGCGGCTCCTGGCGGCCCCCATGGTATCCAGCAGGACTGTGCATTAAAAGACCACTGTCCATAATTCCCTGCTGGCATTCGGGGCACCTCTACGCTGCAAGGAGGGCTCCATCTGGCGGCCTGGGGGTATTGGCCAGGATGGACGGCCGGCCAAGTACCACACTGCAAAATAACCTGAAGGTGTGAGAAAGGTTTCATCACTGGACCCATCGAAGGTCCTCAAACAAATGTAAAAAACTGAACTGCCAAACAGAACATGTGTTACATTTATTAGAAGGTAAAATGAATAGCCATTGCAACAGCCTTAACAATGAAATTCTGTGCTAAAATAATAAGTCTACCACAGTGAAAGGTTGTTTATTTAAAGAGTGTTTCAAAAGAAACACTCTGACCTAAAGGTCTTCAAAGAAGCTCCTCTCACAAAACGCAGCACTGCAGGTAACTTTGCCACGGTTGCTAACATGTCCTCCACTGTGAGCGGTTGTGGTCGTGTCTCTTTAAGACTTGTGCTTACAGTGCTCACGTCATGTGGTTGACTTCTCGCTTTGGTATGTGCACTTTGTTTTACGAGCAGAGTGTATGACTTGCGCTTATCAGTGGACCTGTGCGATGCACTTGACTGTCAGCGCCATGTGTTCACGCAGCAGCTTCTGTGGTGCAAACAGTCAGTTGGCCTGTGCAATATACTTCACTGTCAGCACAATGTGCACAAACAGCCGTTGTCTGTCTCAGCTTGCCATGTCTCATGCCATGTCTGTGCCTGCACGGCTGTTGGTTTGTTCTCAGCAACAGCATATAGCAACTGCCCCTTTCCTTGCCTTGAGAAGCCAAACTATGGGGTCAAGATACCTCGCATGGCCCATTCGTGGCTCATACATTACAGCACAAGCTCCCCACTGAAAATAAAATTGTCTGCAAAGAGACAAACCTTAGCATTTTATTTTATGCGGGTCTGCATATTGACATCACAAAATGCTGTAATAGGTTTTGTAAACTGGCAGTGGTTAACACATTTATGGATTTATGTGTCAAAAGGTATTTTAAAATGTAATTGGAAACCAGCATAGTGAGTCAGCCACTAGAATTATTTTAAGTCTTATGTATCTCTAGATATCATCCTTCCTGCTACATTTTGAATTAACTGTAGAGAAGTAAACAAATGACTTGGACAGCCTGTCAACAAATCAATCATGTATTAAGCAAATATATTGTACTGTAGTAACCAGAAAAGTTCAAGGTTTTATTCAGCTATTCTTATGTTTAGGTTATCATGCACAGTGGGACCAGGGCTTGGGTTTTTGATTGCTCATGGGCTTTATGTATGAAAACATGCTCAAAGCACTCCATACCCTTAGCCAGAGCAACAAACGTCTACGCAGTAACTACAATGTTTGTGTACTGCTCAACGCTTTTGGATACTTCTCAATTATTGAATAAAGGCTTTCTGATGGATATCTGTGGTGTGGAGCAGTTTTTAAAAAAAGGCTGTGGCAGAGTTTGCAAGAAAGAGTGTTGTCTGGTGACGTTAGCATACCCTAGAGTAAATCTGGACTTCCTGGACCAGTTCACTGCTAATATTTTCCTGAAAGGGCAACCAGCACATGGCAAATGTAGGATTTTGAAAAAGAAATATAAATTGATTAATTGTACATTTTGCCTTCGGCAATGCGGGTAATTAATCAAATAATTTGTCAAAGCTTCTACTTTATTTACCTTACCTTTCTCTTTTGTAGGAGGCAGTTCTCTGGCCTTTAGACTTTTACAGTGTCAAGGTAAATGAGGCACACTCATTTCAAGAAACAGAATATTACAATTTATTAATAAACACAAGGATTATAGAAGTATGTTAACTGCATATGTTTATAGACTGGACGCAGACAGATTAGACAGACAAACATATAGGTTAGCTGGTGACTGGTCATTTAAAGTTCTAATTTATCTTGGCACAGTTTTATTATACCAAGTCGTAATGGATGATGTCCAATGTTGTGTGCAGTTGTTGCTTTGTTGTTGGTCCTGGGTCAAGTGGAAGATTCTTCATGTGTTGGCATGCACTCTTTCTCTTTGTTGCATGATCCTTGTCAGCGCTGTGCTGCAGCTTCCTCAGCTTGCCTTCTGTTGTCATTTTGCCACCTCACAGGGAAAAGCATTACTCATTCTGGGCCAAGAGTTTAGATGCTGAAGTTCCCTTTTTAAAGTAATGGCTTCTCGGCCTTGTTAGACTCGTGGCACATAGCTTTGGCTTGACAGACTGGGTCTCAGCTTCTGGTCCACAAAGAGAAGAGTTTGCTGGCTTTGGCTCTGCAGTGAAGAGCAGCTCATAGCTTTTAGTTTGAAAGAACATTTTAGAAAGTCATTTTGGAGAATGTGCACAGAGTGACCCTGGGAAGAGTCCCAGAGTTCCCTTGAGAACAGAGAGTATTTCAGTGAGTGTGTTCAATTCACAATTCTCCAAGCTTCTGTTTGTGTCTCCCCGTTCTCTGCCATTCTTTACTTCTTCTCACTTACTTTTAAAGATGGGGTGCTTATGGTTTTAAAGGAAGGCTGAACTTTCTCTTGATTGGATTAAAGTCACTACCAGTTAAAAAAATCAGTGTGTCTTCCAATAGGCAAGTTCTTCTGTCTATCTTAGTTGTCATCCCTTGAACTATAGGTCTTTGTGCTTGCTTGTGTCCATTTTGCACCTTCTGGCTCAAGAGGTTTGCAGAGTAGCCTCTGGAGAGATGTCAGTGCAACTCTGATTTACACCTTTGTGATCAGATGAAATCCAGGCAGATCCTACTACAAGTTGGAGTTTAGTCACTTCATTTGGAATGCAAGTGAGGGAAGGTGTAGCTGGATGTCTGAATCCCTGTTAAATCTTCTTTCTTAAAAGACCTGGTATGCCTCTGCAGCACAGCAGAATGGTCAATGCCCGCTTTGTCCTACACTTATGAAGTCCTGAATAAAGATCCAATAGCTCAGTGATAAGCCCAAAGGATAGTTGAGGTGCGGGCAACATTTGGCATAGACCCTAATGCAAAAGAATGTGCTAGACGTGTCTACTGAGGTGACAAAGACATGACTGTTACTCTAAAGCCCTATGTCCTTAACTATACTTAATAAATTGGAGAGACTGTATCTATGAAATTCTGGAAGGGTCCCCTTTTCATGTGCTTCCCTCATTCCCAAGAGACAGATCTTCCAGAACTTGACTTAAATGGGCAGAGTGAAGAACATTGCACAAACTGGCTTTGTTCACCAAGCCTAACTTTATATGGTAAGGGAATACAGAAAGTCTGTGAAACAAGGAAAGTCAGCCCCAGCTGGTCCACATGCCAGAGACTGTGGGGAAAATGTCAAGAGGCTGACCAAGTCATCTTTTTCCAGTGTGGGAAGAATGGGTGCACCAGAACACAGACTACATATCTTATTCACAATAAACAATTTGCCAATTCAAGTTATTATGAATACAGGAGTTGAGGTCTTTATTATATCTACATCAGAAGCTAAGGTAGGGAGAACTGTTAGTCTCCAATCCATAGTGCTAAATTGGGAAGGTTGTTCACTGTTATAAAAGAGATGATGGTAACTTTGAAAATCATCAGCAAGTCATGGAGATTAGGAGGTCCATGTAGCCCTTCTCCAAGATCATCTTCTCCTAGGACTTGATTTCATAAGCATGACGATTCATACAGGAGGCAAGGTGTTTATTGAGGGTAAACCACTATCCACTCAAATAGTGGGAGGTGCTATACAAGAGTATGCTATATCCCATGAACATCGGACATAGAGCCCTGTAGTGAACTTGACTTGTGGTGGACTGTTGATACTGCAGTTCTGGAGCCACTGAATTTATTGCCTACCCTCAGGTAGTGTGCTTGTACAGATGGTACAAATGATATACCTGTTCAGTTATCCAATGCTTTGTCACGGGGTGCTGACCTTCTACAGGGCACTTGTGTGGGATTACTCATAGAAACTCAATGACTTATATTTCCAGAGTCAATAGATTCAGAACTGAATCGACAGGGCCCTGAACACCTGTCAAAAGCATGGAGAGTCCAACCAGCAAGTGTTTTGAAACTGCCTGGCTACCTTTAAAGCCTCAACATTGTATCCAGTGAAGGTCTTATTCCGGCAGAGCAAGAACAGCTAAGTGCCCTACTTTCAGACTACCGGTACATCTTTGCAGCTCATGACAATGAACTGAGACACTTCACTACTATCAAACACTGAAACCTGTATGCCAGTCCCTGAGATTCACCCCTTTAGGCTTCCAGGAAGAACAACAGCTACAACTAGAAGCAATGACAGATTTCAAAGTCCTCAAAGTCTGAATGGGCATCACCAGCTGTCCTTATTCAGAAAACGGTGGGAGAGAGTGGAGTCTGGTGGTGTATCAACTATTGCCCGACCTGACCATAATGGAAGGACAAGAGAAAGCCTTCATAAAAAGTATGGACTCTATGAATACACGGATATGCCTTCTGGATTATGTAATGCACATAGTGCCTTTCAAAGGGACATGGAGCACCACATTTAACTGTGGATGGGAGTAAGGGTGTACTGTTTTCAGACCACTGTATGCACTGAAAACCTTTAATAAAATTATTAGTAAACCAAATTTGAACAATGTGTTACAGCTGAACTATATATTTAAGCATGTATAGCAGAATGCTACATTCAACAGGGTTACAAATTACTATTCAATCTAAAAGCACAGTAATTGGAGCACTTGCTACGCTGAAGGAACTTCAAATATCATTTACAGTATTAGCTAAGTCTATATCTGTGTTGTGACTGAGCTAAAAGCTAAACTTAAAATTCTTTAAAGGCTAGTGCGTAGTGTTTGTACAAAAAGATGATGCTTATGAATGAGCAGTTTTCATTGTCATCCCATTGGATAATAATGCTACTGTATATTAGAGGGAGCTAAGTAATATAAAATAATTTACACTCTAAATCAAGTTAAAGCAAAATTCATCCCTCACAGTCCAGTTTAGGGTTACAAGGTCAAAACTAAAATAACTGAAGCATTCAGTAAGCCTTTAGGTTATGATATGAATTATAAATTAAGTACATTTATTAGCAGTCACACCAAGGACAAAGCTACATCTTTTAATTTACTTCAGTGCAATTTTTTATTGAATAAATTATTGATTGGGCAAAATATAAAACACTATCATGTTAGTACAGATTACAATTTAATATTATATGTCTAAGTATTTGTCACTATTCATTATATTTGGTTATGCAAAGATATAAAAAACTAAACTTATTTTCCTTAATGGTATGTATTTCTAACTTTACGTTATGACATTTTACAACACTGCTCAGAATAATGAACATAATGTAATTTATGAACGAGTGAAATAATTTAATTGATAATGGCTAAGAAAATTTTCTAAAGTCAAAGTTAGCTGAAAATTGAATTACTCACCAAAACATTTATATTTTCTCAAAAACACAGGGTCATCTCTAAAGTGTCTTAATATCAGAGTGAAAGCTAAAAAATAAGACATGAAAGTAAGTTCTTTTGATTGAATTAAATAAATAATCTGTGCCTCACAGGTACTGCTAGATAGCTGACTATAAATGTCAAATGGCAGACTGGAAGAAGAGGTGTTGATTCCATCAACAGTATGAACCTCCTACTGCTGACTGAGCCATCATTAAAAAGGAAAAAAATGAAGCCCATGGACTTATTTTAGCTGAGTGATGGTTTAACTTTCCAAAGATTTGTTAAGCCTTTTAGGGCCTCGTTTTGCAATTGAATAAGTACCTGTCATTTATTTGAAAGAAATGAGTTTAATGACTTATTATTTTTTTTCAAGTTCAGGTGCAGTAAATAGTGTGTATTGGCTCTAGGCAAAAATAAACAATATATAAAAATAATGCTTATCAGAATAGCATTTCTTCTGTCTTCTGTCTGACAACACAGCCACAAATGATAACCTCTACACCTACAGGAAAATATGGATAAGAATGCTCCTTGCCTGCTTGGAATTTGAATCATCACTGTCAAAACAAGCACACACAATTAAGCATTAAGTGAGGAGACATAGATCTGGGATTTAGCCACTACATACACGAGAACAACCTCATGTCTATGGTGAGGATCAGTCACTAATTGTTAAACATTTACGTGGCGTAGAAGTTCATACATTTATCAGCCTGGATTGTCTCTGTAAGGACTTTGAAATTGAAATGGTGTTTTATAAATATGCAAATAGTGACATATTTTGTTCTGTGCTTATTTTGCTTACACCCTTGTGTTTATTGGGTTATGAACAGTATAAATTGTTACATAATACATTTAAGGGAGTCAGACTAGATAGATAGATAGATAGATAGATAGATAGATAGATAGATAGATAGATAGATAGATAGATAGATAGATAGATCTCATTAAATAAAGAAATACAAACACTCATTAAATAAATAAATACACACACACACACATGCACACTATGTTTCTGAACACACACCAGAATGATTCAATAGAAAGAATACTTCTGACTTGGCATTCACAACCACAGTAAGACATTATACATAACAAAAATAGAACAAGGAAGTGGAATGTATTTTATAAGCTTGAAACAAAAAATAGATACAAACCAAAAGGGAAACAAAATCCAAAATAAGTTACAGATAACTGGACAAAATCACAAGAAGACCAAAAAAATGTATTACATAGTAAAATTAAATAAGTATAAGTATATACTTATATGAAGTTGTGATAATGAATTGATTAAAACATAAGGAAAAGGACTAAAGGTAACTAAAAGGTTAACTAAATGTGGCTTAAAGCTTGGGCACAGGATGAGCCATCAAGGTAGTTGTTAAGGTTAAAATGTAAAAAATAAATGTAAAATGAACACCTCCTTAAAAAGTGAAAGACAAACTAGTGAGAAAGCCCAAACACCCCTAATGTGAAGCACTGATAAGATCAATGGGAAAATCTGTAAGACACCCCTATTAACAAAATAATGAAAGAATTGACATGTATATGAAGTTACTGGCAACTGTAGTTGATTGGCTAAGATGACAGAATTCTCCATATTAAAAATGACATGATGTGATTTGTTAGATAAGGTAATGGTAATAGAAAAGTATAAAAGGGAATGAATTGTATTATTGATGGCTCACTCCATGGACTGAGACATTAGTGCATGTCTATATGCTAATAAAGAATTGTTCTGCATTTCAATCTGGTCTCTGAGAATGGCTTCCTTGAAAATAGAAGAACGTTTATTCCATAAACCTTTTTATGGCAGTTGCTGACAACACCTACATTACTAAAGAGCAGCAAGAAACTACTGTTTGTGCCAGCGCTACTACATGCAGGACAACCTCACAGGATCCTTCAACTTCGACTGGAAGTGGTAAAAGGAAGTGACGAAGATAGTGATACTGATGATAATCAACAAATGGTGAGTAGCAGTCTCCTTACTAAACAATGTGAAGATGACACAGGGGCAAAAACTATAATGTATATATTGAAATCTTTGGGTTATGTTAAATATAATGATTATAGAAACATCCCTTTTTCTTATCTATACCATAGAAGGAAAGGTTCTTTTGAATAAAAGGAAGACAACACCTATTGTTAACCTGTGCCCTGTCTGAATTTGTACAAAGACACACCAACAAGCAGTCACTGTTTCATGTAAATGAAGAATGGAGAAAGGATTAGCAGGTCCTGGCTTGAGAAGATAGATAGATAGATAGATAGATACTTTATTAATCCCAAGGGGAAATTCACATAATTCAGCAGCAGCATGCTGATAAAGAACAATATTAAATTAAAGAGTGATAGCAATGCAGGTATAACAGACAATAACTTTGTATAATGTTAACGTTTAACCCCCCGGGTGGAATTGAAGAGTCACATATTGTGGGGTCTCCTCAGTCTGTCAGTTGAGCAGGACGGTGACAGCAGTCTGTCGCTGAAGCTGCTCCTCTGTCTGGAGATGATCCTGTTCAGTGGATGCAGTGGATTCTCCATGATTGACAGGAGCCTGCTCAGCGCCCGTCACTCTGCCACAGATGTCAAACTGTCCAGCTCCATGCCTACAATAGAGCCTGCCTTTGACACCAGTTTGTCCAGGCGTGAGGCGTCCCTCTTCTTTATGCTGCCTCCCCAGCACACCACCGCATAGAAGAGGGCGCTCGCGACAACCATCTGATAGAACATCTACAGCATCTTATTGCAGATGTTGAAGGATGCCAGCCTTCTAAGGAAGTATAGTTGGCTCTGTCCTCTCTTACACAGAGCATCAGTATTGGCAGTCCAGTCCAGTTTATCATCCAGCTGCACTTCCAGTTATTGGTCTGTATCCTCTGCACAATGAAAATAAAGGACTGTGTAATGTGATTTTGTTCCTGCTTGTTGGAAAACCAAGGACAGAGTACTCAGCTAAGTGGGAATGGGTTCAGTAACTGGGAAAATCTTTCAACCCCCTTTAGATAAAATAGACAACAGAAGGCCATAATCAACTTTTATCAGACAGCCTGCTGGAAAACCAAGGTAAATGGTGACAGATCTTCCATGTGAATAGTCAAAGTACAGTGTTATCACACAGAGGTCATACTGTTCATGAAAATAAGCTATTACAGTAGGTGCATTTGTTAAACTAAATATGTTTTGTGTTTTGTTACAAATGCAGCTCCAGCTCTACAGATATCATTGTACGTCAAGTTAGAAATTTGTCTTTCTTGAATAAGTAAGAACTGAAAAAGAGGGATTACAAGGTTTGTGGAGGGCCCCTTGCCTGTGTTGGCCTTAGGCCCCAAAACTACTAAATTGTTTCTGGTTCCAATGCCTTAATGGTTTTAGTTCTCTACTGTTCTCTATCTATTTTACCAAATAAAAGTTCACATCATCAGCTGTAACACTAAATCCTTAAACAAATAAAATATAAGTAAGTTTTTCCAGTTTTCTACAGATTGGCTCAAAATGTGAGAGCACACATTAAAAAGTTGTAGTCCAATAAACGTTATTTAAAGAATGACACAAAAGAGTGGTAAGTATAAAATTATATATCTCGTTTAACAGAAATACTTTAACTTTATTATTGTTAACAAGGTCATTTTGGCAGTTGTCTTCAGTATTTTGAAGCCTTCAGTTTATCTGCATTTTGCTGCATCTAGGATTTTGATTGTCATTTTTATTTTTGCTTTAGCTTTATTAAAGTGACTGTTTATTCCCATTTTGTTTGCTTATAACTCTTATCTAACTGTGCTTGACAGTTCTACACTAATTGTGATGGGGTAGCAGTGTTTCTTGTGACCTTGAATTTAGTATTCACAAATTGTTTTTAAGGAGAAGGATACTTATCTAGTTGTTGGTAAAAGAAAGTAATTTTGTTTTTCTAAATAATCATGCAGTTTCAAATGAATGCATAAGTGTCTTACTTGAACTAGAAAGCATTCTGGTTCATTATTATTTATAAGGGAGCCTTGGAAAGCTGTCCATAATTTTGGATGTCTCACAATAACAATTATTCAGGAATATTATTATTTTGTAAAAATTACTTTATGGTAACGTTTTTGTAGCAGAATGTTTTAAAAAATGGTAATACCTTAAAGCAAGAATAAAGTAGTTATTTAATGTATTTCTTGACTTTCATATAAAGCCAAAAAGACAATGTTCTTAGTAATATATACTGTATGTTCCTATATGGCTGCAGAGTTAAATACTTGGACCACAAACCATGAGGAAGAAGGATTCATTCTCAACTCATTTATTTTGAAAGGTTTCCAGAAATCTGCTTTCTTCTTTCCTTAGTGTTTCTCATATGCCTTATTACAGAGGCTGTCAGTGCCAAAATGAAGTGATGGTTGATGACACCATGTCTCATTCATCTAGTTTATTAAGGGCTGTACAGAGAAGAACAGGACCTTGGACTGTGGTGAGACAGCGTCTCTGGGTTTATTGAAAATGGTGAAAGGACCAGGAGATAATATTGTGAACCAGACTTATAGTCAGGTCAAAACCAGGAGAACAAAATATATCAAGCAAACAATGCACTGGGGCAAACCAAACTCAAAGGCAAAGAATAGATTGAACCAAAACAAACCCAGCATTTGGCTTGCTTAGAATAGAAACTAGCACTAAAATTGTTGTTAATTTTTTTTATCTAACTGAAGAATAATCTCGACTTGTGACGTGGCCATATTTACACTGAAACTTTCGATTACATGATAATCATGACAATTGTGGTCATATGACTTAAATTGCATAAATAATAAATGAGAAAAATATAATTAAATTTAAATCATTCCAAAATTAGTTCCAAACAAAACAACTTTGAAAATAAAAAAATAAAATTATGAAATCGGACTATTTGTATGCTAAGTTCAAAGTGGTGTATAGCTACTGTGTTACTCCGAAAATAAGCCCTAGCATGATTTTCAGGCTGCTCTGTAATGTAAGCCCTACGACAAAAAATAAGCCCTAGTCAAGATCGTCAGCTGAAAAGTAAGGCGCCTAAGGCCGGGTTGATACTTTACTTGATGCGATGCGTGTGCCCAAAACATCCATTAAATTCTGAGGACACCTTGCCACAATATCTCTGAAAAGGATGTTTAATGATTACATCCATCAGTTCGGGGATGTGCCCATTCCTGCAGCATCTGCGCAAGACAGAAACAAAATCTCTGGACAGGGCACCAGCTCATTGCAAGGTGAACTCAAGCACACACATACACTGTTGCCATTGTAACTTCACCAAATCCCCAAACCTTCATGTCTTTGAATGGAAAACTGAGCACACAGTGGAAACCCACCTGGAAAACATGCAAACTCCAGGCAGGGATCACAAGGGACATGACTCCCTGCGAGACAGCAACGCTACTGCTCTGCCACCGTGCCACCCCATTTGTGTAACTATTAGCAGTATTCATTATTTAAACAAAATTAATGATTAATCTGTAAAATGAAAACATACATATTTAATGCATTTCATCATGAAAGTGATATCAAGTATAAATCTAAGAATTCTATATATGCAGAGAGCTGGAATATTATAAATTTAATGTGTTCTGTGTGGCGATGCTGCTTGCCGCTGCTGTCAGGTTAGGAGGAAGCCCCAGAAGCGCTTAGCAATTTAACAACTGGGTTGGTTTTAAGGTGCCGTTTATGACGGTCTGCTTTAATGAAGAAGTAAACTATGGGATTAAAGAGGACATTTCGAGTTTAAAGTTGAAGTTGTACACCGCCGTACATTCTGATGGTATTGTGAAGGTGCAAAAAAAAAAAAAAAAAGATGGCACAGAAGATGGTATGTGAGACTTTTAAAATGTATTGTCATTACTTTGGGAAATATGCGACTCTTGAATATCAAAGCACCACGAATGCTTCTGTATGTCGGCATTTTGCTTGACCACATCGAACCATTCATCAAACATCGAAGCATGCACATCGATCCTGTAGGATCCTAAAAGCGTGGCAAGAAATTCAGACTGAAATTCAGGGTTTGAATGTGGAGAGTTATGACGATATTCCAGAGGAAGATGACATGAATGTATTTGGATAAATGTATATTGTTGTACATAAATAAATATATGATATCCCCAGTAAATAAGCCCTTGTGTATTTTTTGGAGCAAAAATTTATATAACACCCTGTCTTATTTTCGGAGAAACACAGTACACAGCATTTTGACCTCTTGTAAATCAGACCATTAACTGATAGACACAATGCTTTTGTATTAACCCATTGTACAACAACCATTGACCACCAGGACAGTAAGGAAATAGTTACAAGAGGTCATTGAGTCTCTAAGGATCTACTTTGAAGTTCAAGACTTGGAGATACAACAACGTGGTTTAAAAGACTACATTATACACTACATTAAATTTTGCACAGATATTATATGACCCACTAAAACTTTATATAGCAATAGTGATTTGAAGGCCCTTCTTAACCAGAAGATGAAAGAATTCACAAAACAAGGTGGTAATAAAAGACCCAGTAAGAGCTGAAAAATGAAGATCAGAGAGGCTAAAGATACCTACCAGAGGAGGTGGAAGACAAGCTGAGAAATTGGAATTCGTGGGAGATGTGGAAGAATTTGGAGAACATTACGGGCTATGAACAACCAATTTGTAGGATACCAATGATAGGTCAAATGGGTATAATTCATTTTTCAACAGGTATGACAAAATGCTTCCCGACTAGCCCCATTCAAACAAGCTATCCTTGGCCCCTGGACATTTTGGTATCACTGCCATTGTTTAGCTAAGGATAAAACCACTTTGCCACAAATCTGCTATCTACCACATTCAGCGCATCACTACAACCAATATTTTTCCTCTCTACTCTCTTCTCTCATGCCATCTTGCACTCAGGATTGGCCTTCACTGCAAACCAGGTGATATGAGAGCTAAGCCAACTTCTCCATAACAAAGCTGCAGGACTGACGGTATCATCCCAAAAGTGTTAATATTGTTTGCAGAACAGCTTTATGGATAACTACAGCATTTTATTCAATCTGATCTTGAGACTGAAAAGAGTTTTAATGATCTGGAAAATATTCTGCATGGACCCTGCTCTAAAGAAAGTGTAATTGGAAGTCTTAAATTGCTATAAACCCACTGGCTGTGAACATCAAATTCATGAAGACTGAAGAGAGTCCGGTTAGGCATGCCTGCTCAGTTCAGTTCTTGACCCCTTTAGGTTTACTTGCCAGGATCAAATGGAAGTTGAAAATGCTGTCCACGTCATAAAGAATAGTACCTTCTCCCACTAGGAAAACGCAGGGAGCATTCTAAGGGTCGTTTTTAAAAATGTCTCCATTGTATTCAATGGTATATAGCATTGTTGTTGGGGAGAAGCTACAGTAGGTTCATTCTAGCATCCTGGAGTATGGCCTATATAACTGCCAGTATGTTTATAATGCTATGTATCAGCTCAAAGGCCATAGAAGGTATTATACTGATATGTTTGTGTTTATTCAGCACATTGAAGACTTTATGTACATCACTCTGTCATGTTATCGGTGGGATACCTCTGATAACACAGCATCAGCAGGGCATATTAAATAAGAGCAGAAGTATAAGTGCAAGATTTGTGATGCTAACAAAACTAAATGCAGCCCAGAACTGGCAAGACAAACACTATGGCCAGGTATTTAAGGAAGTCCATCTTCTATTGACAGAGAGATGCCATAAAGGTGGTGAGAACATAGAAGGACTTGTGCAACTGAGCAAAAGACTAGAGTGGACTACTAATACTGAGGCACTGCACAAAACAGGCATGGATTCATGCAGGTACATATGGCTCTGTTACAGTTAACTTAGCTGTCTGTGCAATTGTCTATGCAGCTGTCTGTTGGGTAATGTCATTAGTGTTGGTAAGTCCAGCAAATTCAGTAAAGTAGTAAGGAAACTTGACCCCATCCTTGGAGTTAATCTGGAAACTCTGTTAGGCTGTAGTTGAGAACAGGTCATTTAATAAATTACTGACCATCATGGACAATATAACTAGGTAAACAGAGGACCACCTGCATCAAAAGACTGATGTACAGCAAGTGTACTGTTACAAAGAGCGCTACATGAGGTCATAGCAGTCTTGACACTCTATAATGAAAACCCCTACTATCAGGGTAATGTTGCAACAAGTGATGTTGTTTTCTTATTCTCTAAAGAATATCAAGTTAGTTCTCACATTTTTATTGCACTGCTCTTCTGTTGGGAATTTTTAGTTTCCTCTGGGCCTAGTAAAGTTCCTGTGTAGCTGTCTCCCACCAAATGATGATGATTGTCACCTCTTTCTTTTCTCTTAGATGGGGATATTTTCAACATTTTGATGCAATGAAAGCATTCATGTGGGTAAGCAGAAAAATAAACTTTGTATAGTAGGTAATGACACCTATAAATTACAGAGTACGATAAGTGAATATTAACCTAAAAGGGCCACCATAAAAAAGTATGGGGGCATCAGTAATGGAATACCCTTGTCATACGGCCCATGTCCATCACTGATGTTTGCAAAAGTTCCTGTTTTCACCATTTTTATTAATACAAAGAGTAATCCACTATGGCCCTTACACCTGTTAGTATTTAAATTCAGGCTGAAATTTGCTTTACAAGAGGTAAGAATAATGCTTCATTAAAAAATTTCATAGGTACTGAAAAAAGATCTCCAAGTAATGAATAATTTGTGAAGATATAAAGAAACATTTTATAGTGTTTGCTAATGACTTATTAATGAAAGGTATGAACTGTTAATATATGAATTATTTAATGACATTTATAAGTATTTGAATATACAGGAACTAATACACTGTTAAGCATTATCTAATGGTAGTTAATAATTTAGTGATGAAAGTTATTATAAAGTGTTTCCATTTAGTGTATTCAGGAAATAATTTTTGCTCAGTTTATGTAAAAATTTAATTTTCTGTTGTAAAACTATATAACTAGATCATTTACATTCCTTATTTTGCCGTCTTTTTCTTCCCTTCTTTGTTGATGGCCTGAGACCAAGAAGTGCCCTTTGGTTTTTGATCCTATCCCTCAAAGGAGTCACTCATGTGTCAATGAAGGCTCACCTTGTGTCATTTTTCTTGAATGACTTGAGAGCCTGTAAGTCTGTTTAGCATTTGGTGTCAAATTTGTTTCTATGCATGTCAATAAGAACACCTTGAAGATTCTTGGGTGAAAGTGTTTTGCATAATATATGCTAACACAACCATCAACTTAGTCCTCTTTGTATTCCGTTCTGATGGAGAGAAGTTCGAGGCTGTGAACCTTCAAACTTGTATTAATTATTCATGTCTCTGTAGTGATGTTTATAAAAAAGGAGCGTGACTCTCTGCATGCTGTTGAGGAATGACCTCATTACCTTTCTGGCAATATTTACAATAAAAGAATAATATATATTAACCTTTTGACATAAATATTAATAAAAAGTGCTCCTAAATATTTATAATGCAGGGTTTTGTCAAGTAGAAATGATTACTTCTAAGAATGCCAAATGTGAAATAAAAAGTGTTTATAATATTTATTTAGGGTACTATAAGAGTCACAAAATGCTAATTGCATGTAGCGGTGTGTTTAAAAAAATCCCTCTATGGGGCAATATAATTCTTTGTTTATTAAAAAGGTAAAAAAAAAAGAAAGTCTGAAATGTATTTGAAATATACATGGGTGCACTAATGGGATCATAACAAGTCAGAGTTTATCTCAGCAGCAGACCTTCAGAATCTATGGTCATGTGACACCAAAGGGTTAGAATAAAAACTGTTGTTGGTAACGTCACAGTCAAGCCGACCAAGAAAAGTAAGTCAATTAAGAGGACAACATTGTGTAATTGTGAATGACATTTCAAAACGTTGAGTGCCAGAGACGAAGCTTGTAACTTAGTCCAGAGCAGTGTCAAGAACACACACACACACATAAAAAAATCAAACAATAAATGTAAGTACGTTAACCACCATCAAAACCAGTATACTAAAGTAAAAACAAGTACAACAAACACAAAGGAAATCCTCTGCACTTTAAATAGTTATACAAAATGAAGAAACCAAATCTTAGTGTCAGAGGCACACATGGGCCAAGGCCGGGTATACACAAATGGACAGAGTGATTCAGACCAGAAGGGAATACATAAGAACATTACGAAAATTTTAATGAGAACAGGCCATTCAGACCAACAAAACTCACCAGTCCTGTCCATTTAATTCTTACAAAATAACATCAAGTAAGGTTTTAAATATTCCTAGAGTCCTACTGTCTACCACACTACTTGGTAGCTTATTCCATGTGTCTATGTTTGTGCAAAATTAAAACTTAACAAGTTTCCAACTGTGTCCCCGTGTTCTTGTTACACTCATTTTAAAATAACAACTTGAACCCACTGTACTAATCCCTTTCAGAATTTCAACCTCTTCAATCGTGTCGTCTCCTAATCTCCTTTTGGTTAAAATAAAAAGGTTTAACTATTTTAATCTCACCTCATAACTCATACCCTCTAGTCCTGGAATCACTATAGCCACTCTTCTTTGGTACTTTATTTAGCACTGCTATGTCATTTTTTGTAGCCTGGAGAACAAAACGGCACACAGTACTTCAGATGAAGGCTCACCAGTGAGTTAAAAAGCTTCAGCATAACCTCCTTTGACTTGTACTCTACCCATCATGCAATGTAACCTACCTAACATTCTGTTTACCTTCTTAATGGCTTCTGAACACTATCTGGAATTGTCCACTACAATTCCTAAATCCTTCTCATAAAGGTGTACTTTAAATTTCCAGACCTCCCATTGTGTATTCAAATGTAATATTTTTAACTCTTAACCTGAAATACCTTACATTTACTTACATTAAATTTCATCTGCCACAAATCTTGCGAAACCTGTATGCTGTCCAAGTCCCTCTGTAATGATTGAATGAATGCTAGATTATGATCCAGTTTGCTTGGTATCGTCTGCTTGGTATGTAACCAGCTTGTTGCGTATATTCTTATCCACACCATTTTTATATTGTGGAGAACGGCCAGGGTGCTTGCCTGGCCGTGATGCCCCGGTGATGGATGGACTGGGGGATAGAGGGCATATTCAGGGCAATACCTCCCCCAGAACACGAGAGGGCAACCCCCCGGGCTCACAGCGGAGTCATGCATTTGTGGTCACCACCAGGGGTGCATGGACAGTTTCAGAGCCCTGCATGTAAGACAAATAACTTCAGCACTAACTGTAGGGCATAATAATAAATAAATCTTGCTTTTTCCAGTTGAGGAGGCTGTCAAAAATCAAACCTGTCTTGTCTAAGCGCAACCTTGAAACAGTGATACATGCTTTTATAACATCTCCTCTAGATTACTGCAATGTGCTTCTTTTTGGAATTAGCCAGGCCTCCATTGCTCGCCTACAGCTGGTACAAAACGCTGCTGCTCGATTTTTAACTGGCACAAGAAAGCATGAGCATGTTACCCCGATTTTGGCTTCCCTTCACTGGCTTCCAATTCTTTTCGAATTCATTTTAAGATCCTCGTATTTGGTTTTAAATCCTTTAATGGTTGTGCCCCTCTTTATTTGTTGGAACTGCTGCGCCCTTATGTACCGTCTCGCTCTCTCAGGTCAGCAGACCAGATGCTTTTACGTGTTCCCAAGGCACGATGCAAACTCCGAGGTGATCAAGCTTTTTCAGTTGCTGCCCCAAAACTCTGGAACGATTTGCCGTTGCACGTTAGGCGGGCCCCTTCGCTAGCTGCATTTAAATCCTTTTTAAAAACACATTTTTACTCTCTGGCTTTTAACTCAGTATGATATGTTGGCTATCTGTATACTTTTTATTAAGAATCTCTTCAGTTCTTATGTGTTTCTGTTTCATTTACCTTTTGGTTGTGTGTGTCTGATAGGTTGGGTTTTTATTGTACACCACTTTGGTCAGCCTTGATGTTGTTTTTAAAAGTGCTTTATAAATAAATAAATAAATTCAGATTTTTGTTAACTGTGAATTTCCCCTTGGGATTAATAAAGTATCTATCTATCTATCTATCTATCTATCTATCTATCTATCTATCTAT
>JANRMT010062801.1:99215-113122 GCA_026402145.1 Polypterus bichir lapradei | reverse complement strand
TAATAAAGAATTGTCTCCTTTGCATCCCCTGTTCTTGACTATATTATCAAATGCAAATAATTTAGTAACAATTTGTGTGTTCTCCATTCCAAAGACACAAAATGAAGTATTAATGTCGCTGACAGCTATCTCTAAACTGTCCTTGAGCCAGTGAGTGTTGAAATGCTATCCCTATCAGTACTGGCTTCATTGCTGCCAACATGCTCTGGCTGGCTGTGACCAGGGCCTCACGTATAAAACCTTGATTAGAATCCACACAAAAATTTTGCTCATGGACGAAATTCAAAATGATGTACAAACAAAAGAAATCAGATTTATGAAACCATGCACATACCATGTGCCATGCTAAGTTTCTTTAGAAATCTTAAATCAACTTAAAACTATGCATACATGCACAGACACACAGGCTTTTAGTGACCCTCAATCAGTTCTGGCTAGTAATCATGTATGGCTAAAAAACACAACTTTTGAAAATTCATTATCTAATAAACATAGAAATTAATCCATGTCCCTAAGTCAAATCTTTACTTCAAACCATTAGAGAGCAGAAGAAACAAAACTTGAGGTATTACTCACAAGGGCAGAGTTGTATAACAAATGGCTTATGCACATTTCTGAGTATATTTTATATATGAAGTCCCTGTACTATGAAAGCAGGAACAAAATAGAATTATTTAAATAAGCAAATGTACACTGAAAAAGGAACAGACTCGACACACTTAAAAAGGTTTGGGGCAGCCACCCGTATAATATTCCTGGCTGCAAATGGTTTTTAAATAACACAGAGCTGTTCACAATACTGAGTCCAAAAAAGAACTGACGAGGGTTGAAAATGATGGCAGCTTTAAGGGATTAGACCAGAAGTGATGTAGGGGAACTGGAAGTGATGTCCTTCTGACGTCAGCCTGTGTGCCGGAAGTGACGTTTTTCTGGGTGCTGGAACCGGCATCATCAGCACCGGACCAGATAGGTTTTCCCGCAGCTGGTCTGTAGAGATAACAGGAGAAGGTTAAGAGCAGCCCGCCACTCCCTGGCCTGGCGCAGAATTACCTTTGCTTGGTCCACACAACATCCCCCTACTGGCACGTGTGTGACAATATACTATATACAGGTATATATATATTGGGATTGTTTTATATTTCAGTCTTCTCAAGAGCTGAACCTTTCCTTTCTACATGCACTGCAGTAAAATGTTTTTACAAACATGCCTCTCTAAAACAATGCTGTTGAAGTTTTAAATGCCCTCAGATGCGAGTCATTATTAAAGTAATAAAGAGGCCTTATGGTCAGTTTTATGTGCAGCACCACAGGTACTGAGATATTGTGTTGAAACAATCTCAAGACTGTAACTTGTTATTTATAATGTGTTGCTTCCCAGCACTGAGGCTAGCCTCTTATGCATTCCTAAGGGACTTTAAAGAACCTCAGGTAAGTAATTGTATTTGCCTATCCTGGGAATTCAGATAGGTTCTTGCTCAGTTTATCCCATAAGGCTCTGACATGTTCTTTCCAGGCAGTGTAAATGCCCTAGGTCATTGTGTCCTCTGTGAATAGTAGCCGATTGCTTTTCTTGAAACGTTACAGAAGTCTTTAATACATAGAGAGACCTGCCCACTGGTTGCATTCTAGCATTCTCTCAAACTGGAAATCCATTTTGCTTCAAGATTGTTGTTTCCATAGAAATACAAACAAGATGCACACTCTTTAACAGCCACTACACCCTGCACATAATTTAGGCAACACTTACTGCACACTATATGCCTCCATTCAGAAGGTTAAGTTTCTTACTAATAACTTCAGTTAAATGTGTAAGCAGATTCAGTAGCAGCAGTCCACTAACAGGAGAACAAAGTTTTGTGGAAGTTTCAGGTTAAAGTCACTTCAGGTCATATAATTGTGCACACAACAGGAAACTGATCCACAACTCTGCCTTCTGAATCATTCCTCATACTAAGCTAGTAAATCTGAAAAACAAAATTTCAAGTTTAAATTAAATGCATTACTGTATTCTAAGGAATGCCATGTGAAAGTGGTTTGTATTGCAGCTGCTGGGATCTACAATCACCAGCACAATAGGAGTTCGGTGGTTTACTGTCCACCTCCCAGTTTCCTGTCATATTGTTAATTGGAATGAGTAGTGTATGAATATATGTGCCCTGTGAGGTGCTAGCATGCCAGTTAGGTTGACTTCCATGCACACAATGCTCCTGAATTAGGTCTACTGGTCCTGTTATAGAAAAAGCAGACTCAGATCTCAATGGCCTGATTAAAAATGTAATTATTTAACTTACTTTAGATATTACTTAAGATAAGACTATCAAACCTTATTAATCCAATTCCGAGGCCAGAGCCTATTCTAGCAGGATCAGACACAAGGCATGAATCAGACCTGAGTGGGGTGCCAGCCCATTACAGTGTATAATCATGCACAAATCTACTACTTCCATGGAGTCCATTTGGACTCATATGTCCATATAGGAGAAACCTGGAGAAATATTCATATAGACACAGGGAGAACATGTAAACAGAAATTGCATAGAATAAGGGATCTGTGAGGAAGCAGCACCAGCCACTGCACTACTGTACAACCCATACACACACACACACATACACACACACACATATATATATATATATATATATATATATATATATAAATATATATATATAAATATATATATATATATATATATTAGTCAAAAGAACGACCAAAAGACATTGAGAAGGTTTGGGGCAGCCACCCGTATAATTTTTCCCGGCTGCAAAATTGATTCAAAAGAACAGACATGTTCTGACGAATGAGTCCAAAACAGAACTGATTTAGTAGAAACAAGATGGTGGCTTTAAAGGCCAGTAAGGGAAGTGATGTCTTCAGGACCGGAACCAGAATTGACGTCGTTGGATGCCCCAGAGCCGGGCAGGATTTCCCTAGAATGGTCTGTAAGGAATCGAGAGGGAGAATTAGTGCATTTCACCACCCCCGGTCCGGCATGGAATTACATGTACTCAAGCCCTTCAGTTGTCTCCTAAACACGTGTGTGACAGGGCGCCCCCCCCCAGCCCAGACCCGTCAGGTCGGGCGATCTGCGCCGAGAGGTCATGAATGCGAGAGAGAGCATCAGCGTTGGTATGGAGTGAGCCGTTCTGATGAACAAGCGAGAACTTATAAGGTTGCAGATCAAGGAACCACCTAGTGACTCGAGGGTTGGACTCCTTGTGTAGGGCCATCCACTGTAAAGGTGCATGGTCCATGACAAGTGTAAACTCCTAACTCAGGAGGTAGTACCTCAACTGTGTAATCGCCCACTTGATCGCGAGAGCCTCTCTCTCCACCGCCGCATACCTGGTCTCCCGATCCAGCAGTTTCGATACTGTGGCAGTGTACTTATGATAGTTCTAATCTTTTACTAACCCTCATCATTCTGTTTCTCTTCTTGGTACTCAAATGTGGCACTTGGTGCCACTGCCCACCTGCCAAGTTGTTTTGCTTGCCTAAGGTAAAGTCATCTCTGATGGAGGATCACAGGAATCGTTGGGTAGAGGGGTCCTTTCATCGGATTGGCTGACTCAGCTGTGGAATGGCCAATAAGGGGAGGCAGCTTGATGACTGCAGTCTCCAGAACTCTGAACAAATCTAAATCCTATTATGGGATATCATCTACTGTTGAATTCTGCTCTGTACTTGTAATATTTCTATTGCACTACTATATTGTACTGAGGATGACTTGTGTTCTGTTCTGTGTATTGTATTGTATTGCCCCCCCTTCTTTTTGACACCCACTGCATACCCAACCTACCTGGAAGGGTGTCTCTTTTTGAACTACCTTTCCCAAGGTTTCTTCCATTTTTTCCTTACAAGGGTTTTTTTGGGAATTTTTTCCTTGTCTTCTTAGAGAGTTAAGGCTGGGGGACTGTCAAGAGGCAGGGCCTGTTAAAGCCCATTGGGGCACTTCTTGTGTGATTTTGGGCTATACAAAAATAAATTGCATTGTATTGTATTGTATTGTACTTACAGTGGAATCTCGGGTCACGACCTTAATTCGTTCCAAAACTCTGGTCACAACCCGATTTGGTCGTGATCCGAAGTAATTTCCCCCATAGGACTGTATGTAAATACAATTAATCCGTTCTGGACCGAACGAGCTGTATGTAAATATATTTTTTTAAAGATTTTTAATCACAAAAATAGTTAATTAAACCATAGAATGCACAGTGTAATAGTAAACTAAATGTAAAAACATTGAATAACACTGAGAAAACCTTGAACAGAGAATGCTCGAATCAGTCTCTTTAAAAACAAGCCCGGTGCATTCTTTAACTGCCTTCTAAGCCTTATGCAGCCAGCCCTATCTCTCTCGCACGCTCAGCCTCTCTCTGTGTCTCTCTCGCTCGCTCACTCTCTCTCTCTCTCTCTCTCTCTCTCTCTCGCTCACTCGCTGCACAGGGAATGCACAGGGAGAGACTGAACACGTGCAGAAATCATCAGCAAGTATGAACCAGAAGGGAAACTAGCTCGTTCGTCACTCGAGTGTGTGGTCGTGAACAGATGCAAAAGTTTGGCAAACTTTTTGGTCGCAACCCGATTTGTACGTGGTCCAAGACGTTCGTGACCCGAGGTTCAACTGTATATTTTTCTTTGCTATTAGCCATGAGGAGAAGGCGTTTTTTGCTTCCTGCTGCAATGCCACAATGGCTGTGAGGTATTCAATGCTTTGGACAGTAAGCATTTTAAGGCTGCTGCATCATTCTCTATTGGAGGGCACCGTGTGCAAAGCCAGTCATTTTATAACAGTAATTACAATGATTGAAAGGGTTTTAAAACTACTCCTGAGTGGTACCAGGTAAAACAGCATGGCAAGTGACTTGGAGCTTTACTTCTTTATAAACATCAGGGTGCTAGCACATATATGGCTACTATCACCTATTGAATTTGGGGAGCCATTTTGGTAAGTTAGGTTTATAGTTTTAGTTTAATATTTTGTTGAAATGAAGACTGACTTTTATAGTAATACCATGGAGTGCACATTACTTTTTATTGTTTAGAGCTTCAAAATCAATACTTCAAGAAGCATGATAGAAGTTCTTATTCCTTTTCTAATACCAACCTCTACGCAAGGCAAATGTTTTTGAAGATGGCTCTTTGAGTACCAATAGCCTGTTTTTAGGTAGAAAGTTGATCTAAAATAAAATATTTTGTACCCTGAGTCTTTTAAATATTGTAATGGAGTACACTTTTATGTTTTAATTTTACTAAATTCTTACTTCTAAAGGTTACTATAATATGAAGCAGCAATTGTAAATTGGTAGGCTGTTATATGCTCATCATTTGTGTACAGTCATTCTGATACATAATTAATGAAGATGATGTTTTTGGCCAAAAATAAATTTCACAAACCCTCGTGATTTAAATTCAACAGTTACAGAGTACTATGAAAGAGCTTAAAGTAGTAATATTTAACAACTCAAAAACTGCTAACTGCTGTTTCAAAATGGGAAAATTACAATAGGATGCACATTTCTGACAATACCTACTGTCATAGAAACTGGAAGGTAAATTGGTCATACATTGGGATGTTAAACATTAGTGGACATTTGACTCTTAAAATGCACAAACGTAAAGTCGTTCTTTAAATAGATCCTATCAACTCTTTCTTCAAGAGTAAAATAATTTTTTGTAATTATCTAAAAGGAGCAGCCCGTTGGCTAGCTGCATTGCTTCCCAAATGTGTTTGAATCCTGGCAAAGTCACTTTCTGAGCAAAGTTTTAACATCTTCTCTCGTCTGTGTGAGTGTTTTCCTGATTACTCCAGTTTTTCTATTTCATCCTTAAGATGTGCACGTTGATTGCTCTACAATGGACTGGCACTTTGCCCATTGTTGGTTCCTGCCATGCACCCACTGTTAAAGATGTAGTCTTCTTCAGATAATTGTAAAACTGGAATAGAATTTGTATAATTTTATTAAATTGAATTACTTTTTTTTTTACATTACATGTACTTTTCACATTTTATTGTTTTACTAAATTGAATCTCGGCATAATTAATTGGAGTGTTTTGCCATTAACAAGCACAAGAAACTCTAAATGAAAGTAGAATTCTACAATTGCTTTTAAACTAATTACAGATAAAAACCGTAAATTACTAATTCCATAAGTACTTATCTTTTCTTGTCTTGCTGTGTAGTACTCCAACCAACTGTGTTCTCCGTGCGAAACAGTTCATTTAAGTTGTGTCATTCAGAAGGTATTCAGGCCCCTTCAATTTTTCATATGTTGCAGCCTTATGCTAAAATGATTTCATTTTTTCACTCATAAAGCAACACTCAATAATCCAAGAATGAAAAAGTGAATTATTGAATTTAGAAGTTTTTTGCAAGTATTCAGAACCTAGCCAGATCTAGGTGTGTGAAACTAGTTGGATTATACCCAAGAAGGCTCCCACAGTTGCTTCAACTAATAAGTCTTATATGTAGGGCACTTTATTAAGACCAGGATGCGATTACTGGTTCTCATGTCGCATTGTCTAGGTGTCTAGCCAGTCATACTTTATGCAAAGCTGCTCTCTATATGTAGCATATATTTGCTGTCAAAGGAAACTTTTGTCAGCAATTGTTCAAGTTCAAAGTTTATTGTCATGTGCACAGTAAGGAAACACGTTTCCCTGTAAAATTAAATTCTTTCTTTGCTGCCCACACCAAATGACAAAACAAACATATAAAGATAGACATAAATAATAAGTAGCAGATAGATAATAAGTAACAGAGGCAGCATAAAGTCTAAAAACAGAATAGAAGTATAAAGTGTAATGTGCAGGTAGGTGTGTGAAGGACAAGTCAAATGCAGTTGTGTGAGGTCGATAGAATGAGGAGGACCACGGTTATAAACTCCAGTCAGTTATTTAGGAGTCTAATGGCCTTGGGATGAGCTTAATGAGTCTTTTATTCTGGACAACTGAAATCCATCCATTTGTGAAGATGGGTAATGGCTATAGTCCAAACTATTTCATATTTCTATATTTTCTATGCTCTGCATCATTCATGCTCTCTAATGTCTGCAATTTTAATATTACAAAATTAAGCCACACTAACTAACTAACATCTTCCAGAGTAAGCTCAGTTTTTCTTGAGCTTTCTGGTTTTCTATTTTTGTGAAACTGCTGGCAAAGTGCACATCTCCTATTTCTTTGGAAGTATTTAACAACACTTTAGAAGCAGAGAGATTTAGTGAGTCAGTTCGCTTCCGTTTTCTTTGATGCTGCGTCCCCACCTGTGATAAAACTTCCTCCACTTCTCACTATCCTGGGCCACTTCCTCCAGATTTCTTCTCCTTGCTTCTCTGTCTCGTTTCCTCTATCACCATGTATTTCGACCTCTTTCTTGGCCTTCCTGCTCGTCTCGCTTTACTTCAGTCATTCATGTGCCATACATATCCTGCCCATCTTACCATTTTTGATACGCCTATTTCACTCAGCTCCAGCTGACCAGTCTGAGTACAGAGAGAAGTTAAACAAATGGAAATCTTTGGTTCTGTTGCCTGGTAGATCCATGGCAGATGTTACAGAGATGTTACCAGTGTTACAGAGTCTGCCAATGTCTGCCAGCTGTCCTGTAATCATGAATTGTTCTAAGAAGTAGGATCTCAAAGAAATGAAGATACGCCATTTTGTATGTGTTTTTTCTAAATGTTTCCAAGTTCATGAAAGCTTTTGAGGCAACTCAGGTCCCTTCTTCAGGCAAGATGTAATCAAGATGTAATGCCTGAGTTGTCTCGAAAGCTTTCATATTGTAATCTTTTTAGTTAGCCAATAAAAGGTGTCATTTTGCTTGGCTTTTCTCTACATTCATAATGGCTAACACGATACAACACTCTAGTACTACAAGTTCATGAAAGAAACATATTTAAGGTAATGGGAACAATAAGGAAACTTGAAAAGAAGAGACCTGTACGGTTGGCAGTGTTTAGTGTCATTTTTTAATCCAGTAAAAATAAAATTAAAAAATAAACATTCGGTGAAGAAAGAAATATATTTTACATTTAGCTTAATCATATTATCATCTTACGATCATAGGAGCATAGCAGAGTCAATCTGGCATAAATGTATGTTTAAAGGTGATGATACCAGCTTCAAATCCACTCTTATCTGTGTTATGCAGTGAGACCACAAATTAGTCATTGAGATAAATGTCAGATAATTATATAACATGTTTTCCAGAATTTCCTTTACCCATTGTGTTTAACACAATACCTAATTGTTTTGTTTTTTTTGCAGGTATAGGCTTCAGTACATTGTAAACACACATAAAAAGTATGCCGCAAAGGGCAAAATTTGAATAAACTGATGATATATGCTGATTGTAACCCTGTCTCTGACACTTGTTCATCCACACTGAGCTCCGTCGCAGTCCTTCTAAATCTCTTTTAACTAATGTAAAAATTCTACAGAACTTGCATTGCTCGTCAAAACATTTTTTCCCTCTTAAATAAGTTTTGGAGTGTTATGGAATGGGATGGCTGTTCCTCACTTTTTAATCTAACTTATATCCCTCCAAAAAAATGCTACTCTAAAATTTCCTTGTCCCTTTTGTTTTGAAAGTAAACCAGAAATTGATTATTTTACTTTATATATTGCCTTTCTGTAGTAATCCTCATACCAATGAACTTTACAAGTGCAATTATTTATATACTAGCCATGTGCGCCCAACTACGTTGCGCGTGTTAAAGTTGTCTGTGAAGGGCTCCCTATTTAAACGCGGTTGCCAGTCGTGCTGGGCCCTTCGTCACACAGCATTATGATTTTTTATAAGGGAAATAAAGTTACAAAAGAAAACCCTTGGACATTGATTCGATAGGAACGGCCTACTCAGAATCACTGTCCGAATAGTAATTATGTGGTGGTGTAGCAGCATTTCTGCTTCTGTCCATTCACAGTCCATCTCGTTTTCACGACGCTATCGTTTCCTCTCACGATGTCTTCTCAACCTTTCTCCAATCTCGCAGGTTGCTTTGTGGCAATCCAAAGAGTAAGGCAATATACACGGAGCAATGGTTATAAAAGGGGGACACATAGGTATCCAGGCTCTTTAAAGCATAAATAGGGATCACTTCACTGACATGTGAGGAAGGCACGGTACAACTGTGAGACGCGCAGCACTCGCCGGCTACAACGTAACAATAATAATTTCCGGAGCGTGCTGCTACGTTGTCATTCATTTTACCCTCTGTCTTTCTTTCATTCATATGTTACATAGGCACGTACCTTTTATCTTCGGCAATCTCATTCTCTAACCAGGCCTCAGGAGCTAACCAGCGTAACACTGTCCACCAACCCTTTCGTTATTCCGGCACATTGTTGACATCCGTGAGTAACAACAATGTACTGAACTGGAAGGTGGTCTACGCATGCGTGGAATTCGCAGACAAAGATCAAGATCTAAATGAAGATCTCTTTAGTTAATTAAAAGCACAACAATTTGTTTAGTTTGAATGTCTGTGTTTTGAGGTGTGACTGGCGTACTACAGTCTTCAGTAGTATAAGCCTGGAGGAGATTCTTAATGCAATTGCCTATGTTTTAGCTGTCTCTCTACTGCCATCTAGTGCTTCGTCTTCTAATTCATTTGCAGACAAACAAAGATCAAGATCCAAATGAAGATTATATATAGAGATTGTATGTTTTGCAATTGGTCTACAGGCAGCTTTTACAGTCTTTCTGTGAGCAAAATGTCGGCCATATGTTTGAAAGCCTTAGTCACTAAGCCACACTGCCAGAACCTAAACAGGCACACCTTTAATTATTACATGACAAGATTTCTGTTTTATAACTGCAATGAGAAGTGAAGCAAAATGACACCTTTTATTGGCTAACTGAACAGATTGCAATATGCAGGCTTTTGAGGCATCTGAGGCCTCTTCTTCAGGCAAGTTGGAGCCTGAGCTGCCTCAAAAGCTTGCATATTGCAGTCTGTTCAGTTAGCCAATAAAAGGTGTCATTTTGCTTGACTTCGCATTGCATCCATAATGCCTAACAAGGTACAATACCCTACTACTGCTTTATAATTGTAATATTAAACCTTTAGAAGTAGCAGACACATACAGCAAGCATACAGTATCTGCTGCTCTGATCGTCCAGTACAGAGTTTTCAGTTTAATTAGGATTACAAAAGGTAATAAACAGAACCAATGACCACATTTTCTGCTGAGGACTTTTGAAATGTTGCATTTGGTTAATGCTTCTTATTCCAATTCAGCATGAACCACAAAGCAGCAGCCAGCTGAAAACTGGGCCAACTCGTGGACCTTTCCATGCAAGGCCAGTTTGGAACTACCAATCAATCTAATGCACACCCTTAGGATGTCAATGGAAAATAAATAAATTTACATATATTTGTTTAGTAGACACTGTTATTTGAAGGGTCTTACAAAAGAGGTCAACATAATCGAGCAAACATCAGTCTAGGGGACTGTTTGGGAACAAGTATTGCAGGACAAGGTCGCAAATTGATCGTTACAAGTGAAGAGCTCAGAACAAAACATAAGCAATTTACAGTTCCTAGTTTACAATAAAAAAACTAACTAATATCAGTTAAATAGAAATTTACTTAACAGGAGACTCTTTAAATGTTTTTTAAACACATTGAGGGAGTGAGAAGTTGGAGTGGAGGTGGGCAGCTTGCTCCACCAGTTAGAAGCTACATATGAAAAGAATCAGGATTGAGATATGATGCCATGCAGAGGTGGCATCAACAGGCGGTGTTCATCAGCAGACCTGAGTGGTCAAGAAGGAGAACAAGACATTGCAATTGTCGCTTTATCGACAGGTGCTGACCTATTGACAAGCATCAAAGATTTGAAGTTAATACATTCTGCTGCAGTGATTTAAAGAGAGAAGTGACGTGTGCCTCCCTTGTCTGGTTGAACACTGGACATGGCACTGCATTTTGAATCGCTGAGAGTGACTTGATGACTTATGTTGCACATTCTGTCAGATACAGTGTCATCTTGTGGATGTTGTATAGAGTGAATCTACAAGACCTAGAGACTGTAGCAACATGATCCTTGAAGGACAGCTGTCATTGATTACCACCCCAAGGTTGTATACTGACATGGCAGGTGTTAGTGATAATGAGCTAAGCAGAGAAGAGACTGGATGCTGATTATACAGATGAGCTGGAATAACAAGAAGTTCCACCTGTGCCAGGTTCAGCTGGATATTGTTCCTTCATCCAGGTTGCAATATCAGTGAAACACACAGAGATTCTAGTTGATAATGTGGAGGGGACACAAGGTACAGCTATGTTTCATTAAAGTATGACTGATAAGAGAAACCATGAGACATGATAATAGAGCCTAGTAAGGAATAGTATAGAGAGAACAGGAGGGGGCCCACCACCAATCCTTGAGGCACCCACATGCTTGCCTGATGCACCCTTGACATCTCTCTACACCTGGATACGCCACAGGATCGGCCACAGAGACACCTGAGGGCAATCCCAGTGATGTCAAGCCTAGAGAAGGTGACAGTGTCAAAGGCAGAGGAGAGATCTAGCAGGATGAGAACAGATGACATTCTAGTAGTTCTAGCTAGCTGAAACACATCGGTAATGGGAAATTGAACTGTGTTGGTGGAATGGCCCCTCTTGAAGCCTGGCTGAGTAGAATGATTAGGAAAACCAAAAATACCTTGAGAAATGCCCCACACATACATGGATATATCATATTAACGCCACATAGACAGATGGTGTTCAAACTGAAGATGTTGGGCTCATCAACCAACAGCACCAAAGTTATAAGGGTGCACAGAGTGGGTACAATGTGGCACACTGTAAGTTTCTTTTGATGACATTTTGTAGAACACATTTCAGGAAGTAATTGATTCAAGGTTAGATATCAATGGCTTCATAAAGAATAGGCTGAAGAAATAGGTGTAGTACACTCCACATCTTTTATTTTTGTTTTATTATTGCCCACTTAGTCATCAATCAATTAAAGTTATCGTGATCATACACTCAACATGGGGGCTAATATATAAACTAGATGCCACCTGTGACACATTGTTTTTGGGCATTGCAAATATGTCGGTTTATTTACATTTTTTTTACAGAACTTGGCTGCTTGGCTCACTTGTAACTAGACAGGGTGTAAAGGTATCACTCCCTGGGTTGATCTAATAATTGGCAGATTTCTGAAGTTTATGGAGCAGCATTAAAGTTGTTGTTATTCACTTTCAAACCATGAAGTTTAAAGTTAGTTTAGCCTCATAATAAAGCCAGGACTGTATGTAAGAAATCTCATGATTCTACATCTTTTAATAACGGCTTTAACAAATCTCCTTTTCTTAGGAATTTGAATGATGACAGACCTTTTCCTTTAAGAATGGAAGATTTTTGCATATATTTTTGAATGACAAAGGAAGGGCCTTTTTTTTTTCTTTCTTCCAACATGGTATTTTGCAAGCCCTTGTCCTTTTTGTGCAGTTTCTGCTTTATGATGTCAAAGTCTGATTTTAAAGCTGACTAGATGAAGGTGAATGAATAATCGGAAATGACAATTTTGTTCAAGAAAAAAAAATGGATGATTTCAGATCCACCTTATTCCTAAAACTACTTTAAAGGACAGCTGTGAACACTATACTTTTGTACATAGTGAGCAACTAAAGTGGTGACATCCAACGAGCGTTTTGTATGCTTTAGGAGACCCCTACTCAGATATTGTGTCATTATTAATTCTACCTAACATGCTTCCACAATCAGTTAAGCAAAGGTGATGATAGAACCAAAAGCACGAGAGGAAGTTGACTCAAAAATAACTCATCTCTTTTATCCTTTAATGGCCCATTGGTTGTGCCTAATATTGCAGTCAATAGGAGATGATAGGTACCGGTGGCTCATGGATGTAGATCAGGACAGTATTCCAAACATTTCAGTCCATAGCTTTAAGTCATGCATTGGCCAGGGTAAACTGACAGGGTAAAGCTTCCTCAACCTGTTGGAGCCAAGGATTCTTGGGTGCTAGGACCTTCTAATGCTTTAGAAGCTGTCTCCAGAGTAATCGACATGGGATCCTTTTTTTTGGCCATTCGACAGACATGTCAAAAGCACTGAAGGCAACATTTTTGTATTTCTGCATCTATGGTGCACAGACTGCCACACTGAACCTGATGTCTTCATTTTTGAGGCAGTCACATAGAGAAACACCCAAGATCTAACATAAATACCTCATCTAGATTGTTTCAAGGTTGTTTAAGTCCACTTTTTAGAAGGGCCAACGTTTCACAACCATACAGTAAGACTGGCAGGATCAGCATATGGAAGATGAATGGTTTTGTGGCCACAGAAATGTTTCACAGGAATTTCCAGAGCGCTGGCCAGTGGGTACAATCAACTGTGGCCTTGGAGTTGATTAATACAATGATCAGTTGCTTGCTCGCTCTTCCAGCAGCAGTTGAAGGGCATTTGTCTGAGGCAGCTGCAGTTAGGTCTAAACCACTTGCTAGTTGTAGGAGGAGTTGGATAAAGTATGTGAAGACATTCCCAAGAACTGAACAAAGGGTGATTCCACAGTAGTTTTTTACATTCAGAATTCTCAACTTCTTGCAAACTGAGATAATGATTGCTTTCTTTCAAATGGCTGGAATTTACAAGGCAAGGCCCACTGTGAGAAGAATTCATCTCTTAACTGGCCTGCGTATGCCTGGAGATTCCCTAGAAGGAGCTGGAAAATTCTGCTAAGTTTAGTTTGGCCTGTCTGTCCAGCCTCAAATGAGCGTAGGCTCAGAGTGCTGAAACAAGTTTGCTGATATAATACAAATGAGAAGTGCTGCAAAATACATGCAGTACACATATAAAGAAAAAGATGTGGCTAAACACCCTGTAAAACAAAACTGATTACCATAAATGGATCTTAAAAATTATA